>CM021105.1:490780594-490931946 GCA_007115665.2 Sequoiadendron giganteum | reverse complement strand
GATGAGGTCTGGACATTCCTTTAGGCTGCCCTCTCCAAGTTGTGAGTGATTATTCAAGGTAATGGATAAGTCTGTGAATCCATGATCTAGAGATTCTCATTCCATAGGTGAAATGTCCCTATGAGTTTCCAAGTTGTGAATATTTATTTATGCACCACTCTTTTCCTTCACGGTCTTTCTTTCTTTTGTGGCTTCCCATTTTGTTTTGATACTGCTTGTAGCTTTTCGACTGCCGCCACATGGTATCCTATTAGAGCTTCCCTTCAAGACACTTCTCTTTCCTTTTATTGGGCTCCAGTTTCTTCACATGTCGCCTCAGCCTGCTTTCTATTCAGATGGGCCCACATCACAATTACCTTTGTCAGGAGCTTTTCGTGTGGCAATTGCTCGGGCGTCTGTTATTTTTGTTCTTTGGTTGTTGCAACTATTTTCATTTTTTTTTCGTGTGTCCTTTTCATTTTGCTTCTGCATGGCCCATCTCTCCTAAGAATGTCCTTGTTGGCATGTTTTTCGTTCCTTATTTCTCGTTGGTGGCTTCATTGGAGCATCTTTCTTGTTGGAGTAACAAAAAACACCTTTATCATTGAGGGATAGAATAAATTAGTGATTTAAAACTATACCCCAATTATAGGTGTACCATGACTATGTGCACTTTTGAAAATCTAGATTGACAATTATTTTAGACTCAAGCCATCCTACAATATAGTTTTCTCTAATTGAGGATAATTTTTTACATTACTATTGTATTGCGCTATGAAGATTTCTCGCTTGTCACTCCCCATGTTTTCCAAAATGTTTGCTAATTTATTCCCCTCTCTGTAAGTATGGGTGAGCTGATAAGATTGAAACCATTGTAGAAAAGACCAAACTCTTTCAAGAACATACATCAAACACCAATTTTGAACATGCTTTACCTTACAATAATTAATGATTACTAGTGAATCGCCTTCAATGTGTAAGTTTCTAATATCATACACCAATGTAGCTTCCAGACCCATTAAAATAGCCTTTGCCTTTGCAATATTGTTTGTACCTATAGGGAGATGAATTGACTGGACCGCTAAAACCCTACCCTCTGAATTTCTTAAACAAATACTAGCTCCTGAGACCCTAGGATTCCCTCTTGAAGCCCCATCAAAATTCAATTTTACATAACCCTCATGCGGAACCTTCCACTTGACATGTTTCCTATCAATCTTTACTACCACCGCCACATGGCTTCCTATTGGAGCTTCCCTTCGAGATGCTTCTCTTTCCTTTTTTCAAGCTCCAATTATTTGACATGTCACCTCACCCTTCTTTCTATTTGAATGGGGCACACACCACAATTACCTTTGTCAGGAGCTTTCTATGTGGTGATTGTTCGGGCATCTATTATTTTTATTCGATGGTTGTTGCAACTATTTCCATTTTTCTACTATGTGTCCTTTCCATTTTGTTGTTGTGTGGCCCATCTCTCCTCATAATGTCCTTGTTGGCATGATTTTGTTCCTTCTTTCTCATTGGTGGCTTCACTGGAACATATTTCTTGTTGGAGTGACAACAAACACCTTTATTGTTGAGGGATAGAATAAATTAGTGATTTAAAACTATATCCCAGTTATAGGCGTACTCTGACTACGCACACTTTTGAAAATCCAAATTGACAATTATTTCAGACTCAAGCCATCTTGCAATATAATTTCCTCTAATTGGGGATAATTTTTTAAATTGCTAATGTCTTGCGCTATGAAGATTTGATGCTTGTCACACCCCATGTTCACCAGACAATATGCTAATTAATTCCCCTCTCTGTAAGTATGGCTGAGTTGATAAGACTGAAAGTGCTACAACAAAGACCAAAATCTTTCAAGAATGTACCTCAAAAACCAATTTTGAACATGCTTTACCTTACAATAATTAATTATTACCAGCGAATCACCTTCAATATGCAATTTTCTGATATCATATACCAATGCAACTTCCAGACCCATTAAAATAGTCGTTGCCTCTACAATATTGTTTGTAGCTACAGAGAGATGAATTGAGTTGACTGCTAAAACCTTTCCCTCTAAATTTCTTAAACAAATACCAGCTCTTGAGACCCCATGATTTCCTCTTGAAGCCCTGTCAAAATTCAATTTTACATAACCCTCATGTGGTGCTTTCCACTTGACATGTTTCCTATCAATATTTACTGCTTGAGATTGTAGTAGATTCACCATAAATGGAATCTTCAAATTCTTCCAATTATTCATAACCAAACCATCCCAGTTAGGGAAAACTAAATTTAAATCCTTACATTTTTGGATGCTTGAATTTACAGATTCTGAAACTAACTTTTCTATTTTTTCACAAACTATCTCTGCCAATGAAACAAATTTCTAGAAGATACGTAGGTTACGCTCCCACCATATGTTCCAAATTATTAACACTTGCACCACTTTCTAGATGCAAGCAAACAAACTCGACTTATACAATATCGGCCAACTCTGAAACAAATCCCATAAGGAATTTGGCAATGGAGCAGAAAAATTAAGTTTTTTCAAAACCAACTTCCAACATTGTTGAGAAAAACTATAATTAACCAGTATATGATCCATGTATTCTACCTCATTACTACAAAGCAAACACTTAAAATGTTATAATATTTTTAATTTTGGTAGTTGATCACTTGTCAAAATAGGTTTCTATAGCGCCAACCATGTCAAGATTCCTTCCTTGGGAAAATTTGCACTATCCCAACAAAAATAATATGGTCTCAGATACCTTACTTAACATTGCCTATGACATAGACCCTTGTAACCTTTTCCAACTATGTACTTTCCATCAATGGAAGCTACCCATACCAACTGATCCAAGTGCATCTCTTGAACTTGGAAGTTCAATTGTTCCAATTTCTCCTAGAATTAATGCCAAGATGAAGAGCTCAACAATTTGAATCTAGCGCAACTTGAACGGGAAAAAAAGGAGTATGTTTGCTCAAGTTACGTGCAGCCAAAGTTCAGTCAAACTTGGACCAGTGGCCCGTCAAAAGGAAGAAAAATTGATTGACTCAGAATCAGTCAGAAGCAATGTCAATTCAAAGAGCTTGGCGACACGAACCCAACAAAGTTCATTTCATCAAAATTTGATCTCGTACATTCAAGATACCGTTGGTCAAAGCTCTATCAAAGGTCAATCAACCAAGGTACTAGGAGGCCTGAAAATGGTCAAAATTTCAATATCATTGAAATTGGTCAAAGTTGGTTTCAACGTGAATAGCTCATTGAGAGCTTTCCAATGATGTGTATTTCACGTGAAATGGAGCTTGTATGAAGGAGATACATCCAGTCAAAGTTGGGTTGACTATGTTTACTAAGGTTGACTGATGATGTCAACAAAGTACAGTCAACATTGTTGTTGACATGGTAGTGGTTGGTAATGCGGCACATTGGACCAACCACATACTTCCACATGGCGGGCATGATGATGTGGCACTCCCATAGTTTTTTTAGTATAAAAAAATTTAAAAAAATTAAAAAATGGTAAACTATATTATGGGGCCTTTTATTTTTAAAGAGGCTATTTTTTTTAATATACATAAAGGGATATGTACCTTTTTAAAATCCTTCATTTAAGGCTTCAAAGGTGGGCACACATGTTGAAGGATAATCCATAATTTAAAGGATAATCCCCATTTAAAGCATAACCCCCATTTAAAAGATAATCCCTATTCAAAGGGGATAAACCCCTTTAGAATAGTTCTTTTAAATTTTTTTAAAAGAGTATTAAGGGGGATTTGAGATTTTTATTGTAAATAAGGGAAGATCGAATAAAATATTCACCTAGTAAAGGGGATGTTATGTATATTTTTTGGGAGATATGGTTTATCCCAAATCAATTGGTTTCTCACCAATTTGGGAGAATTAAAATTTATATAAAGGGGTGTAAGGAATTGTATTGGGCATCTCATTCTTTCTCTTTTCCTCTTTGCTTGTGAGCATGTTTGTGGGGAATTTGAGTGTATAATTTGATAGAATTATTGCTCTAAGTCTATAGTAGGTCCTTATTAGGCAAAGTCATTATTTTTCACCTTTTATAAATCACTTTTAGCTTTGAATGATTTTGTGAAGTGATTTGTTTGGAAACCTTATTAGGACTTTGTGCATAGGGTACATCATTTTGTAAAATAAATTTTGCAAGAGGCTCCTCTAGAGTTGTATTGCTTGTTCAAAGAAAACTTTAATAGATTGGTCACTCAATTGAGCTAGACTCAGAGACGTAGTCCATTGGATGAACTCCGTAATAAAATTTGAGTCTGTTATTCTCTCTTTTTAAGTGTTATCATTCTCTTTATTAATTTTTTATGTTACTCCAATGGATAATGTATTTTCACCTTTGTTAATAATCAATTAGGAAACTTCATCATAGATCCCTTCTTCTTTACATATCAAGTGGTATCAGAGCCCATTTTGGCTAGTGTTGTAAAAGTGTTTGTTAGTCAACTTGTGAGTTTAATCAGTTTTTCAGTTGATAGGTGGAAATTTGGAGTTCAAGAGCAAGAAGGCATCTTAAGCAGGAGAAACATCCAGAGTAACAGTGACTACATCCATGGTAGAAGACTTCTTTGCCATGAAGAATATGATCGAAACACTTTTCCAAGATCATTGCAAGAAGTCCAACAAGATGCAAAAGTTGGAGGAAGAAAATCAATGCATGTAGATGGAGAATGCAGATCTCAAGTGATTGCTTGAAGAATCCAACATGGAGAAGGGAAGACTGCACATCTGGCTATAGGAGGTTCTGAAAGAGAAGAACAAAAGAATTCCTCCTATATTAGATAATGCTCACATATGTGCCTTTTTTTCACATTGTGAGGATAAGTCTTCCTCTTACTCCTCACTAAAACCATATGACAGTGCATCCTTTGCACAAAATTCTTCCTCTTATTCCTCACTTACTCTGATAGATAGTTCAAGGGAAGCTTCAGCAATAAGTCCTGTTATAGGAAGCTCTAAGATGGGATTGGCTTGCGGTCATAATTGGGCTAATCTACTGGGTGCAACGAAATGTGCTTATTATTAGCAGATAGTGTATTTGAAGACTCTCAACCTACCCAATAGCGACAATAGCTATTTGGAAGCATCTTCTGTATCATACAAAAAGAAGAAAATAGAGGGTGAGCAGAACTCTTACGGCCACTTTGAGAAGCACACTAAAGGCATCGAGAAGAAGCTACTTTCCAAGATGGGCTATGGTGGTAAAGGCTTGGGCACCTCCACTTAGGGCATAGTAAATCTAATTGAGGCCAAGAAAGACCTCGATATCAAGGATTGGAATTTGAAGCAATTGGAGAATCATCCAGAACTCATAACTACTATAACCACTACAAAATCAGTGGGCACTGGGATGAGAAAATCTAGAAACTACATCCAGAACTTCATCGGAGGCCAATGGTTGCAAATCTCGACCAATAGGAAGTTGTTGAGACAACAGCAGAGCCAGCAGTTGCTACCACCCCTAAGACAGTCCAAGAGGAAACTCAATAGGAGTCTAAGTAGCCAACACAAGAGATTTCCTTCTAACAGCTCTATAAGAGCTGGGAACATCTCTCTTCTAACTAGTTGTATCAACTTGTGTGTTTTTTTCTACCTTTTTAAGTATGGTAAATGTTGTTGATAAAGATAGTATTTTTTTAGAATAAAACTCAAAATAAAATTGTTTGTAAGTAATTCAATTAAGTTTTATTACTCCTAAGATTAAGATATTGTAAGGATTTTGAAAGCCATAACTTTGTTATCCGAAAAGGAGAATACTTTGTAACTTCTTATCATAAGTTTTTTTTAGTACTTATACCTCCAGATTTCAAGTGTGAAGCTTTTTTTGAAGAGCACTTTTAGACAAAGAGTTGTTAGAATGATCAACAGTGACCTTGAATGTTCTCAGCTTGAAGAATCATTCAAAGTCATTTTGAGGATAAATTTGAACTTAGTTGAAGTTCTTGAAGGATTTTATCAAAGACCTTGCTATTTCAGACGAATGAGACTTGAGTTGTATGGTGGAGCCTTGAATCAGCTATTTTGAAGTACAAAGGTGAAGGAATATTTTAGGCTAAGGGACATATACCATGCTCAAGCAGTTGAAGGAATAACAAAAGAATTCTAGAAAAGATGGCGAGAGATGCAAAATGTGAACTACCTTGTGAGAAGCACTGAGAGATATGTTTATCGTACTCGGTTTTCTTCTTTCTATGGGAATGATAAGTTCCATTATGAACTGCATCATGATGAGTTGTCCAGTCTTATATTGCTAAAATGTAAGATCCCTATAGAGGGCAGATGTGGTGATCAAGAAGCTCTTTCTGATAATACATTACCGAAGTGTAAAACTTCAGTGGGCAGAGGTGACAATGTGAATGTCCTAATTTTTTGACCATGGAGAATGGTAATATGTAGAATGGGAGATGTTTTAAAGGAACTATAAACTTTTGGAGACCAAAAGTTCTTCAGTGGGGAGGTTTGATCAACGTGGATCTTCTGAACCTGAAAATTTAAGTGTTCCAATTTCTCCTAGAGTCAATGCCAAGATGAAGAGCTCAGAATCCTAAATCTGGAGCAACTTGAATGGGCAAAAAAGGAGTATGTTTTCTCAAGTTACGCATAGTCAAATTTTGGTCAAACCTAGACCAATGGCCTGTCAAAAGGAAAAAAAATTGACTGACTCAGAATCAGTCAGAAGTGGTGTCAATTCTAAGATCTTGGTGACATGAACCCAATGATGTTCATTTCGTCGAAATCTGATCTCGTACGTTCAAGATATCGCTAGTCAAAGCTTGGTCAAAGGCCAACCCAAGTACTAGGAGGCTTGAAAAAGGTCAAAATTTCAATATCATTGAAAGTGGTCAAAGTTGGTCTTAACATGAAGATCTCATCGAGAGCTCTCCAATGATGTTCATTTTGCATGAAATGGAGTTTGTATGAAGGAGATACAACTGATTAAAGTTGGGTTGATTAAGTTGACCAAGGCTGATTGATGACATCAACAAAGTATAGTCAGCATTGCTGCTTACATGGTAGGGGTTGGTGATGTGGCACACTAGACCAACCACATATTGACACATGGCGGGCATGATGATGTGGCAATCCCATAGTTTTTTTAATATAAATAAAATAAAATAAAAGGTAAAATATATTATGGGGGCTTTTATTTTTAAAGGGGCTATTTTTTTTAATATACATAAAGGAATACGTACCTTTTTAAAAGCCTTCATTTACGGCTTCAAAGGTTGGCACACATGCTAAAGGATAATCCCTAATTTAAAGGATAATCCCCATTTAAAGAAAAATCCCCATTTAAAGTATAATCCCCATTTAAAAGATAATCCCTATTCAAAGGGAATAAACCCCTTTAGAATAGTTCTTTTAAAATATTTTAAAAGAGTATTAAGGGGGGTTTGATATTGTTACTATAAATAAGGGAATATTGAATAAAATCTTCACCTAGTAATGGGATGTTATGTAAATTTTATGGGAGATATGGTTTATCTCAAATCAATTGGTTTCTCACCAATTTGGGCAAATTAAAATGTATGTAATGAGGTGTAAGGAGTTGTATTGGGCATCTCATTCTTGCTCTTTTCCTCTTTGCTCGTGAGCATGTTTGTGAGGAAATTAAGAGTAGAATATGAGAGAATTGTTTCTCTAAGTCTATAGTAGGTCCTTATTAGGAAAAGTCAGTGTTTTTAACCTTTTGTGAAGTGATTTGTGTGGAAACCTTGTTAGGACTTTATGGATAGGCTACAAAATTTTGTAAAAGAAGTTTTGCAAGAGGCTCCTCTAGAGTTGTACGGCTTGTTCAAAGCAATTTTTAATAGATTGGTCACTCAATTGAGCTAGACCCGGAGACATAGTCCATTGGAAAAACCCCGTAATCAAATTTGAGTCTGCTATTTTCTTTTTTTAAGTGTTGGAATTTTTTTTATTAATTGTTCATGTTACTCTAATGGATAATGTATTTTAACCATTTTTAAAAATCAATTAGCAACCTTCATCATAGATCTCTTCCACTTTACGGATCACCAACCTATCTAGTTTTGCAGAAAGGAAAACGCCACACTCATTCCATTTCTCTTGCACACCAAGACATTACTAAATCAACAAAGATGAATCTAAAAAACTTCTCCACTTCACTTTATCTGAAGTGCCATCAATGAATTGGACATAATCTAAAAAAAATCCCCCCAAACTTGTTTCATTTGTTCCATTAAAGGATCAAATTCAGGATAAACTTGCAAAGGGGGATTTCCATTCCAAGAATCACTCCAAAATTTAACTATTTCTCCATTATTAACCTCCCATGATAAATATGTCACAATCAAATGTCTACATGAGACCAAGAAATTCCACATAGAAGATCCTTTTAGTGGATTCACTATAGTGAGGATTCTTGAAGGATTTGAATTATCCAAATACTTTTCTTGCATAATGCTACACCATTTAGTCTGTAGTCTCTCATACATTTTCCATACCAATTTTGCTCCAAAGGATTTATTTCTACATGCTAAATTATGAACCCCAGCCCCACCCTACCCTTTTTCTCGTGTCATCTCATCTAGTGAAATCAGTGACACCTTCACTTTCTCATCCATATTCCCTTTCCAAATGAAGCTTCTAATAATTTCCTCAATTTCTAGAATGACCGGTCTTGGAGCCTTAAGAACTGCTAAAAAGTAATTGGGATTGAAGACATAACTGATTTTACTAGAATAATTCTTCCTAAAAAAGATAACCATTTGGCCTTCCAAAAAAAAATTCTTGACTTCAACCTTTCCACTACTTTCACCCAGTACAATGTTGAAGGTAGGAATTCGTTGTTGTCACAATTCCCACTCATTTAAATTTAATGTCAACCTAGGGGGTGTCTAAAGCTATCTATGGTAAGAGTTGTCTCGGTCTTGAGGGGGGGTTTGTAATTTTGGCTCGGTTAGGAGCGATTCAGAGCTATTTCCCTTTTCTTTTATTCCTTTTGTTTAAGAGTTTTTCTGAACTAACATTTTATTCCTGATTTATTCTAAATGACTTAGAAATGGATTTTGGATAGAGAAATTTCATTTCAAGACAAATAGTTCATGAAGGAATGGAGAATTAATTTGATCTAATTTTCAGAACTTGAAATCCAATTAAAACTTGAGTAACTACTTGAAAATAAACTATTCCATTCCTCACTTACTAAATTTACAAGTAATTGCTTTCCTTTGTATAGAACTCATCAACATGGTATCACAGATTATTTCAGTTATATGACTGACTTCTGAACTAAAAACAAACTACAAAACTTGATAAATAGAACAAAGAAAAAACAATGATACAAAACAACTTCAATCTAGGTTGCCTTCAACTTATGAAAACAAAATGATTTCAGCTTAAGCTAACAGTAAAATGAAACATATCAATATTAATCAAATAGTAAAATCTAAACAATTAACAGGGTCACCTCATTCAGAAAGCAAGTCGAAATAATCCTTGAACATAGTGTTGAGATCAACTTCCTTCTTATTTCCAAGTAATATGCCCAAAATAGGGTTGAGTTACATAAAAGATTCTAATCCTAATAACAAAAAGGAAATTACATGAAAAAGATCAAAAACTTGATACAATCTAACATCCAACTATGTTGGCTATGTATATAAATATCCAATATTATTTTGAAAACATCAGAAAAGCATAAATTTTAATCTTCTTCCAATCCAAAATATATCCTAGTGCATAGGAATAAGTTGACGTTGATTCTTGTCACTATCGCCAGTTGCATTGATTTCGAGATTTATGAACTGGTGTACAGTGTTGGATCTTGAGTTGTAGTAGGTGATATATTTATCCAACACAATGAGTTATAAGATCAGCATCATAAATTATTTTAAGATGAGTCACAAACATTTTCATCATCCCTTACTTTGAAACAAAATCAGTTATCATATGGTTGAACATTAAATATTTACTCAAGATACATGTACACATATAATAAAAAATTATTAGTTTAATCACCATATTTTGAGCATGAATAAATAGAGAATAAGGATTTATATTAACCATACATATTCTAAGTTTTTATACTTTCATAAGTTCATAAAACATACATAAAAGAGAGAATTATGAGTTTTCAAAGCCAAACGTAGAGTATTTAAAATGTTAAAAATTAATGATTATGAGGTCAATGCAAAGCTTCATCATTCTCCTCCTCCTAGAGTTAACCATGTCCTCATGGTTTATCTAGGTGGAATATGAACTCCCCTATTGATGGATTCCATCCAAAGAGCACAATCAAAGACTCCTCCTCTATAAGCAGCTATAGTTCTTGTTGATACTACAAAACCATTATTATTCTCCAGTTTCTCATACCATGTTCTAAGAACCTCTACTGGTATTTGTGCAAATGCATTAAATTTTGGCATGGGCATAAGAATTAGAGGCCATCTGAACCTCATACCAATCCAGAATTCTTGTTGTTCATGACTTAAAATGATCGTCTGCCTATCACATGTCAAGCTACATCTGAGGTTATTGAGTGATATTGGTTCTCTCCTCTTTATTGCATTAGGAAGTAACCTAAATATTTCTTCACATGCTTGAATGGATAGAGGAGGAAGAACCCCCTCAATATTTTGAAATGTTACAATGCTTTGCAATAAATTCCTTGTATAAACCAGAGTGAAATCATTTAACCTGGATATAGACCTGAATATGTCAATATAGTGGGTTGTTCTTGGGTATTCATTTCTCATCGGTAATCCATATGTATGTTGCATGATTATGTATTCTTCCATGTGGGTCGACCATTCAACATTATTTTTCAATAGTGAAACAAAAGATTTGATTTGAAGTTCTCCTACATAAAGATTGAGCAATGAGTAGTAAGAGTCTCCCATAAGAAATCCATGTTGAAATAATTCACATATTTGATTCTAGACATCTAGACAATTGCTAGAATAAGATTCCATAAACTCATAATCTTCCAATAAATCAATAGGTCTTTTTAACACAATTTGATTTAGCTTCCATTTTAGAAAAAGTTCCCTAAGAGATAAACCATAAATAGCAGAAGGTTTTCTTGTACAAACTAAAGAAAATGCAATATCCAGAGTCTAGATAACTCTCTCCTCTGCCTCTTCTTTTTTTGTGATTTCCTTATCTAACTATTTTTGAAGTTCCTTGTTAAGTTTCTTATATCTCATCGCAGTTAAGAAAATGTATCTAGGCTCTTCTGTGCTTTCTTTTATTTTAAATTTTGCTTTTAATTCATAAATTTATTTATCCTTCTTCTCAGTTTGCATAATTCTCTGAGTCAATTTTTCTTCCGCTTCTTTTAATTGTCAAAACAATTGACTAGTTTGTTCCTCAAACTGTTCTTTCAACTGGCTTGTTTCCCCCTGAAACTTCAATACTTCATCATCTTTTTGTTTTAATTTCTCTTCAAGTGTCATATTCTGAATCTTGAGTTATCCTAATTCCTTTTCCAACCTAGATATCATAAGAGCTTTTTGAATTTTCTCCTCTTCTCTCTCATTCAAATTTTTATTATCAGAATCTATTCCTTCATCTCCTATTGGTTGTTTTCCCTCTCGACGTACAACTTCCTTTCCACATTCAATTTCAAAATTTGTAATTTTACTAGGCAAAAAGATTTCTAAATCAGGTATATCAACCTTAGTTTCAATATTTGATATATTAATATTGTGGAACGGAGAATTATGTTATGAAAAACTAATATCCTGAATAGGGGAGTGATGAGGTAACAAATTTTCTTCGAATGTTGAACATTCATTTTCTATCCCTTCTGCTTTTGGCTCTACTTCTTGCAATACCTCATCTTCAAGCTCTCCTTTTTCAACTTCTTCTCTATCAAGGTCATTAGAGTCATCTAAATGGATGGTAGCAGTAGGTTTCCTAGATTCACATTTATCTTGTTCTTCTCTTTGTGTCTCTGACCTAGTTTTTCTTTTAGGTCTTTCAAATTTCATAACTCTTTTCTTATTTCTAGAATTATTTTTTCCAGACTTAGAATTCTTTGTGGTTTCCTTCCCTTCATTTTTCCTCTTGCTCGCAAAAACAAAGCTCTCTGATTCTTGTTCTCCCTTATTTTTTGAGAAAGGTTTTCCTCTAAACTCTTTGTTTTTCTTTTCTTTGTAGAAGAAGGGTTCTTTGGATTTTGTTTCCTTGGCCTACCAATAGAATTAACTAGGTTTTTAATTAAAACCCTAGTTTTACTAATCTTTATTGTTATGCATTAGCAATCTTAGGTTTTCCTTTTCCTTTATTTGAATTCAAAAAAAAATTCCTCTATTTGTCTTCTCCATTAGGTCTCCGCATGAAATGGTGTTTAACTATTAAATGTATTAAACCATGATGTGTTACCCTATTTTCCTTTTCTTTACATCTAATAGCCATTTCAGTAAGCTGAGAAAATATAAAAGCGGGTACATTAATTCTTACATCAGGTCTAGTTGCTCCATGTCTGACATGATTCAATAACTTGAGAGTTGGCCCCAGAACTATTGCAAATTGATCCTCATAGGTGAAGAATTTCATTAAATAGAGTGCAATTGACACCCAATGTTCTTGCAAACTCCCTCGCTATATACCCTTGTTTTTCCCTTTAAGTATGTGAAAAATAGGTAAGGGCTCACCAGGAACATGAAATGTTTCAATTAGCTCCTACAAATTTGAAAGCCAAGGTTGAATACAATCACCTTCCCCAAGAACTCTTGATAATGCACTTATGATAGCTATAGATACTTCAATGGGTTCTCCTCTGACTACTATAAAGTTGATAGGGAGATTTTTGATAAAGTCCAATACTATTTCCCACTCATATCCTTCGTATTTGAGTAATAAATCCAACCATCCAGCTTGTTGTAAACACCTTCTAGATTCTTCATCTAAAATTACTCCTTTTGGATTTTCCATCCTTTTATACCCCTTTTTTATGAGACTGAAATTATTCAAGCTCAAAGTTTTACCAGCAATGTCAAAATTTCTAGAAATATCAATCTTATGAACTAGATGGCGGTGTTGATAATTTTTTTTTTTTTTTGAAAAGAGGTGATATTATATGAATGAATGGAGTATTAATTGCATGTATTTGCATGCCTAAAATTTATCATTGATGTCCTCACAACAATGTTTCTCATACATCATAATCTAATTGCCCATCATATCACCTCAAAATTATCTCCCATATTTATTGCCCAATTTGGAAATGAAATGTTAATTTATTATTTTTAACAAATTATATGTGGCTTTTCAAACAATCATAATTAATTATTTTATGTAAACTTTACAAGCTATAATGATTGTACTTCAAGCTTCAAAAAATAATTTGAGATATAAATGCTTACCTGTTAATGATGGAGATTTCAAATGATGGCAATTGATGGTGATACATGCCCATTCTTAATTTGCACAATCAACAACCAAGATTTAGCCTTTATAACATCATTAATGAAAACACCTTGAGCTCGACCCTTGTGGGAGCCCACTTATTTCCATGTGTCAATCAATACTTCTAAAATTTCCTCAAATTAACCCTGTACCTTCACATCACACAAACTTTTTAGAAATAAATGAAGCTTAGAAGGATTCATCCTTACAAAACCTCTTTATGTGCACCAGATTTATTATTTGAAATATCTCAAATTTGATCCATCAAATCAAGTGTGATCAGGAGTCATTTTACACTTGAATTAATTCAATTTCAAATGATCAAGCATGATCAGGCACTTCTTTTTCTCTTTTTTGCAATGTAAACCACCATTTCTAGTTTTCAATTTACTCTATTTATTTATACCCATCAATCATGGATTTAAGGATTGATCATTTCTCCTAAAGAATAAAAATATTCCTTAGTAAAATGCTCAAATTTTGCTTGAAGCTCTGACATAAATTCTTCTTTTGATGTTGGCTTGTGATAGGTTTTTAACCTATGTCCATTTACCAACATTGTTTTCCTTTCTCCATCAATTGGTACTAACTGAAAAACACCATTGTCAAACACTTGTTCAATTTCATATGGGCCAACCCATCTTGTGTGTAGTTTCCCTGTAAACTCTTAAAACCTAGAATCAAATAATATGGCCCAATCACCTACGATAAATTGCTTATTGCATATATTTTTACCATACCACATCTTCCTCTATCCTTGAATGACTTCAATTCAGTGCAAAGCTTCAGTTCTCATCTCATCCATCTTGTTCAATTGCATTATTCTATTTCTTTGTGCTTTAGTAATATCTATCCCCACATTGACAGTTGTTCTAAGTGTTTCACATGCAAACTGTATGGGAAAAATAGGAGTCTTACCATAAACCACCTCATAAGGTGAAAATCCAATAGTTGTCTTCCACATTGTATTGTATGCCCATACAACTTCGTTTAACCTATCTAACCAATCATTCTTCTTAGATGAAACTATTTTTGTAAGAATATTTTCCAATTCTCTATTGGTTACCTAAACCTACCCATTGGCTTGGGGGTGATAAGGCGATGACTTCTTGTGTTGAATTTGATATTTCTCAAGAAATACTTGAAGCATTACAGACATGAACTGGGGTCCTTGATCTGACATAATTTCTTTAAGTGCTCCATATCTTTGTAGAATATTCTTGTATATGAAGTCTAAAACCTTTTCCTCTTTTGTAGCTAGAAATGCCTTGACTTTTGCCCATTTTCTAACATAATCAGTACATACCAGTATATAATGATTTCCTTTGGATGGAGGATCTATTGGTCCAACAAATTCAATACCCCACTTTTCAAATGGTTCAAGGGATACATGTGTTTGTAATGGAATCTTTTTTCATCTTATAGGTCTCCCCATTCTTTGACATTAATCACAATGTTTGATGTATTGAGATGTATCCTTAGTCATAGTAGGCCAAAAGTAGCCTACACCTAAAATTTTATGAATTTTTATTAGGGTAGAGTAATTTTCTACCCCTGGTTCATCATGACAAGCCTTCAATATATCATATACCTCATCTTCCTATATGCATCTTCTCATTATATGATTTGGGCACAATTTAAACAAAAAACCGTTAATCCATTCAAAACAAGAGCTTTCCCTAATTAATTTCTTTTTTTATTTTGATGAAAAACTAGAAGGATATTTCCCAGTTACTAAGTAATTTTCAATATCATAAAACCATGGCGATTGGATTGATATTGCAAATAAGTTTTCATCAGTAAATACATCTTCCACAAGTTCATCATTACCTTGTAGAACTATTCTTGATAGGAAATCAACTACAACATTATCTTTACTTGGTTTATCAACGATTGTTATATCAAACTCCTATAGAAAAAATAACCATCTAATTATATGTCCTCCCACAATAGCTTTATTCATGAGATAACGAATATCTGCATGGTTAGTATGCACAAAATTTTTATATCCAATAACATAATGTTAAAATTTGTTTATAGCAAACACAACTGCTAGGAATTCCTTCTTAGTAGTGGTGTAATTCAGTTCTATTGGATTGAGGTTTTTTCTTATATAATATATGGCGTGCATTGCACTAGATTCATCCTTTTGCCTAAGGACTGCTCCAATTGCAAAACTAGAGGCATCTATATTAATATGAAATGGTTCACCCCAAATAGGACCAACTATAATAGGTGGCATTGTTAGTGCCTGCTTAATTCGATCAAATGGCTCCTGACAAGATGAAGTCCATACAAATCCGGAGTCATCTTTTAATAAAGTGAAGAGTGGACCTACAATTCTACTAAATCCCTTAATAAATCTTGTAAGTGTCCTAGAAAACTTCTTACATCAGTTTGGTTCCTAGGAGCAGGTATTTGCAAAATGATTTCAATTTTCTTTGGGTCTACCTTGATTCCATCTTTTGACACATGATGCCCTAGAACGATTCCTTCTATCATCATTAATAAAATATTCTCATGATTTAATGAAATTCTATGTTCTCTAAATCTATTTAGGACTCTATCCAAACTTTCCAAGGATTCATCATAAGTTTTACCATGGACTGTGAAGTCGTCCATATAAACCTCAACACATGTTTTTGTTAAATCTTATAAAATGGAAAGAACAACATGTTGAAAAGTAGCAAGAGAATTACACAACCAAAAAGGTAAAACCCTATAAGGAAAGGTACCCCATGGACATGTAAACATAGTTTTTCCTTGATCCTCTAAGGCCACATGTATTTAGTTGTATCTGCTAAATCCATCAAGGAAAGAAAAATAGCCAATTCCAGATAAGTTATCCAACACTCTATGAAAGGTAATGGAAAATAGTCCCTTTTTGTAGCTTTATTCAACTCTCTATAATCTACACACACCTTCCATTTGCTTTTTTTCTTAGGTACAGTTACTAGTGGAGAAACCCATTTGCTGTCTGAAATAGGCTAAATAAATCCTACTTGTAGCAATTTCTCTATTTCCAATTTTGACAAAATCTCTTAGAGAAGATTTAATTCTTCTCTGGGGTTGTCTGATAGGTTTAACATCCTTGGAATAAATGTGGTGTGTAAAAATTTCTAGATGGATTCCTCTCATATCCTTATAATCCCAAGTGAAGGCTCTTGTATTTTTCTCAAAAATCCCTTTTAGCCCTTCTTCTTGTTTTGTTGTCAATGCACTATTGATAAGTAAGGGTTTGTCTGCTTGAATAGGGACTTGTTTCATCTTTCCTTGAAGATTCAATGGGTCACCAATTAACGTGTTTAATAGGAAAGGATGTGGGAGAAGTTGATGAAGTAATCCATTATCATCTTGTTTTTTGATGTTTGCAAAAGGACAACAAGATGAGGTTTCAGATTTACTACATTCTCCTAGATCCTCTTCTCTTAAGTTCATAGAATTCTGATACTCCTCAACATGTTCCACCAAGGTCATCATCACAAGTCCTTTTATTTCTTCATCCTCAGAGTCAATATCATCAATCCAAATTTGATTCTCAGATGCTAAAGATGGTTTGGCTGGCGGATACAACATCACTTCTTTTTTTATTCCATTTGAAATAGTCATACTACCTGACCTACAATTAATGAGTGTAATGGTAGTTTCTAGGAAAGGTCTTCCTAAAATAATAGGATAACCCCTCTTCCTTTGTTTAGTTTTTAACACAAGGAGATCAAAAGGATAATCCCAAGTTTCAATAGTAATAATGACATCCTCTAAAATCCCCTCAGGTTTTTCTATTGTCAGATCAGCTAACTGAAGAACTATAGTTGTAGGTTTAACATTCGTTATCACAATTGTTTCAACTATTTCTGTTGTAATAACATTAATGGCTGCTCCTAGATCAATAAGAACATTCTGAATTTCAATACCATTAATGCTAAGAGTAATCACAGGACTTCTTGGGTCACCATATTTTTGTGGAATTAATTTTCCTAAGAGGACATCTGACAACTTTCCTCCTACTTGAATGGTAGGGGGCAACTTATTTTTCCTCCCAAGTGTCTTAATACATAGAGATTTAACCATGTGGTTGATCTCTGGAATATCACAAATAACCCTTAACAGGGAAATTTCAATTTCTATCTTCCTAAGCTCATCAATAATCTCTAGATCAACTAGATCATTGTTTTTATCAACTTTCTCAATCAATGGTTCTTGATGGAGACTTGAAGGAAATGGTGCTTGTTTAGCATGATCTTCATTTATCTCTTTCTCTAATTCCTTTTCTAAGTCTCTTTGTTGATCCTCCTTAGTTTCATCATTTTTTGTTAGTATAACTTTCTTCCTCAAATGAATGTCTTTAATCTCAATGTTATTCAAATTGACTATATTAAGATCAGTACTACAAATAGGTTGTTGATTCTTAACATTTTTAGGATTTGGAACTGGCTGAGCAAGTATCCGAGGTTGACTGACTAGCTTAGAGGTTGATTGTTGATTTTTCCCAATGAACTGATTCTGATTCCAAGGTCACTTTGGCCCTTGATTTTTCCATTGATTATTTCCTTGGTTAGGCTGCCATTGGGTAGGTTCCCATTGGGTTTGATTTGGTTGCCACTAAGGTTGGTTTGATTTCCATTGAGGTTGGATCCACTATAGATATTCATTTTGTCCCCATTATGGTACCCAAGGATTTATCATGGGTGGAAGTGGATTCTGCAATTGTTGAGGATTCCATTGACCAGTAGAATTCCACTAATTATTCCACTGATTTGTCCCCCAATTAGAATTGTTTTTAGGTTGACCAAAGGCAGGGTTGAACTCTCTTTGTCCAGCAAAATTTAATTCTTCCTGTATTGGTTTCTTCAATTGATTCCTAATCTCAAGGAGAAGGCTACACTTGCTAGTAGCATGTCTTTTTTCACATATGTCACATAAATTGATTTTATTGAGAGGAAATTCCCTCAGTGGAAGCTTATCCCTACATTTAGGATAGTAAATAGCTAAAGGTTCCATTATTCTTCTATCAGGCTGAGAACTGAGATGAAGGAGAATGTTTGTTTTAAAATTTTCAATTTCTTCCATGACTTTAGAGACATCATAGGAAGAACCTTTATTCTTCTTCCTATAGCCTGGTCTTGTCCTAGAATAATTTCTATAGATTTCAATGATCTCTTCAAATGATTGTTTATTAATATCACCTTTCCCTATTAAATTCAAGGCATCCCTAAAAATCATCATCAATGCCTTTTAAAAAGATGGACTTACTGATTTCTTGATCTAATCCATTTCCACATCTCTTCAAAAAAAATTGATACATGTCCACATAATCTTCTAAACTTTCATCTTCCAATTGCTTCATTTTAAAGAGTTCCTCTTTTCTATCCTTGACTTTGCAATAATCTTGATATTTATTTAGGAGTATTGTTTCCATTTCATCCAATGTATTTATTGAATTTGTAGTTAACCCCATAAACCAATGTAAAGTTGATTCTTTAAGAGTTGAAGAAAATAATTTCAACTTCTGATTATCAGATGTATAATCATAAGTTTGGCATAATAATTTGAAATCAAACAAAAACTAATTTGGATCTTCCAAATTTTTTCCCCTAAATGTGGGAAAATTAGAAGGTGAGATCTTTTTCATTGGTGGTTCATTAGCCTAGACATTTATGGAAATGGGAAAGGAAAAAGTTATGTTGGGAACCTCTTCCTCCTAATCTTTGTCTCCCATGATTTTTGACTGGGTAGATACTGACCTATTTGAGGGTGAACTTGTAGCACTAGCCTGGAACTCTCCAATATAATTCTCTAGATCTCCTCTTATAAGTCTTCCAGACTAATCTCTGAAAAAATTCATTAACTAATCTTACTGATACCTAAGGCTTTGATTTTAATTTTTAAAGCCAAATTGAGATCCCTGACAATGGTGCCAAAAATGATGGTAGGAAGTCGTTGTTGTCACAATTCCCACTCATTTAATTTTAATGTCAACCTAGGGGGTGTCTAAAGCTATCTTCGGTAAGAGTTGGATCGGTCTTGGGGGGGTTGGTAATTTTGGCTTGGTTAGGAGCGATTCAGAGCTATTTCCCTATTTTTTTAATTCCTTTTTTTCAAGAGTTTTTTTGAACTAACATTTTATTCTTGATTTATCCTAAATGACTTAGAAATATATTTTGGACAGAGGAATTTCATTTCAAGACAAATAGTTCGTGAAGGAATGGATGATTAGTTTAATCTAATTTGTAGAACTTGAAATCCAATTAAAATTTGAGTAACTAATTAAAAATAAACTATTCCATTCCTCACTTACTAAATTGACAAGTAATTGTTTTCCTATGTACAAAATTCATCAACATGGTATCACAGATTATTTCAATTATATGAATGACTTCTGAACTAAAAAAAAACTACAGAACTTGATAAACATAACAAAGAAAAAACAATGATGCAACAAAAAATCGATCTAAGTTACCTTCAACTTATGAAAATGAAATTATTTTAGCTTAAGCTAATAGTAAAATGAAACATAGTAGTATTAATCAAATAGTCAAATATGAAAAACTAACAGGGTCACCTCATTCAGAAAGAAACTTGAAAGAATCCTTGAACACAATGTTGAGATCAACTTCCTTCTTATTTCCAGGTAATGTGCCCAAAATAGGGTCGAGTTACATAAGAGATTCTAATCCTAATAAAAGAAAGGAAATTACATGAGAAAGATCAAAAACTTGATAGGATCTAACATCCAACTGCATTGGCTATGCATATAAATATATAATATTATTTTGAAAAGATTTGAAAAGCGGGAATTTTAATCTTCTTCCAATCCGTAAGATATCTTGGCATGCAGGAATGAGTTGGTGTTGATTCTTGTAACTGCCATCAGTTGCATTGATTTCCAGATTTATGAACTAGTGTACACTGTTGGAGCTTGAGTTGTAGTAGGTGATATCTTTATCCAACATGATGAGTTATAAGATCGACATCATAAATTATTTGAAGATGAGTCACATACAAATTCACCATCCCTTACTTTGAAATAGAATCAGTTATCATATGGTTGAACATTAAATATTAACTCAAGATACATGTACACGTATAGTAAAGAATTATTAGTTTAATCACCACATTTTAATCATGCATAAACAGAGAATAAGAATTTATATTAGCCATGCACATTCTAATTTTTTATACTTTCATAAGTTCATAAAACATATATAAAAGAGAGAATTATGAATTTTCAAAGCCAAACATAAATTATTTAAAAGGTTAAAACTTAATGATTATGAGGTCAATGTAGAGCCTCATCAATTGGCTTATTGACAGCCATGAAAAGAGGGACCCCTAAATATGTGCCCAGTAGAGATGCTTCCTAAAAACAAAGATAGGAATTTTTTTTTTTGCATTGTCTTCCTTTGTATTAAGAATGTACACTTTTGATTTGTCCTCATTTACCTTTTTCCTTGATGCAGATACATATTTATCTAATACCTCTTTAATTTTCTTTGCCTCTGCAATAGTAGCCATACCAAATAAATTTGTATCATCCGCAAAGAGAGAGTGAGTTAATTTTAAGCATATATCCTCAATTTGGATCCCTTTCCAATGTGCCTACAAATTCTTCATGGTGATGAACCTACTCAAAGCCTCTGCCATTTTTATAAATAAAAAAGGAAAAAGTGGATCCCCTTTCCTAATACCTTGCGATGCACTAAAAAAACTAGTAGGAACACCATTCAAGAGAACTGAAAACTTTGCACCTAACAAGTGTGAACTTATCCATTTGCACCATCTCACACTATAGCCAAAATTTATAAGTACTTGTTTCAAGAAATTCCAATCATCCTTGTCATATGATTTCATCATATCTAGTTTGACAATGATTGACAGAGCTTTAGCTACCAAAATTGAGTGGAAAGTCTCATGAGCTACTATGGCTCCCTTGACAGTTTCTCTCCCTGGAACAAAACCCCCTTGTTCTTGTGACAAAATCCTTGGTATAAGAGGTTGTAATCGCAAGTCAATAGCTTTAGTAAAGATCTTTTACATGGTATTAAATAGAGATATCGGTCTAAATTCTACAAAAGTTTTTGGTTCCTTCACTTTTGGCAATATTACTATATTTGTTACATTAATTTTTTTTAATAATGTACCCATTCCCCTGGATTCCTCTAGATCCCATAACACATCAAAGCATAAAATATCCCAGCAATTTTGAAAAACCAATGTAGTAAATCCATCTGAGCCAAATGCTTTATCCGGTGCCAAAGAAAAAACTACATGTTTAACCTCATCTAAAGAAAAGGTTTGAGTAGAGATTCATTGTCCCTTTCAAACACAATATGTGGTATTGTATCCAAAAGTTCCTCTTCATCTCTAACACTTTTCTCCCCCTTGTCTCTTGATACAAACAAAAGATCAAAAAATAATTTTACACATTCCCTACTTATCTCATCTTCTTTCGTGAGCCAAACACCTGTAGTTAACTCCTAAATAGATTGAACCATTTTAGCTGCCCTTTTAATCTCTATAGAAGCATGAAAGAACTTAGTATTTCAGTCACCCTCCCTCAGGCAAAATTCCCTTGAATTTTTTTCGTCAATACACTTCTTCACATGCACTTAACTCTTCCCACACACTTTATAATTTATTTTGTTTGATGTACAAAAATTCATCTAGACCATTATGAATAATTTGATTATGCACTTCCTTTAGTTTCTTACGAACCACCTCATTTTGGTGAAAAAAATTCTTAAACACTTCTTTTTTCCATTTCACAAGTTGTTGCTTGAGGTGCGCTAACTTTTTGGTCAACTGAAACATCTTTTTTCCCTACTCATAAGGATCTACCATCCACCATTGGTGAACCAAACCCTGGAATCCTGGGTGTCAAAGCCATATACTCTAAAATTTAAAAGATGATTTGAAATGTAGGGAGGGAGCTTCATAAATAACTAAAGAAACAACATAATGATCTGAATCTGCATAAGGCAATATCTTAGACACAAACTTATGTTGCAGGTTAAACCAATTCATAGAAATAAGGTATCTATCCAACCTTACTACTTTCTACAAAAACCCTTTCCTTCTATTAGTCCATATAATATTTCCCTTAACTAAAACAACATCCCTCAGAGTATTCATGCTAATGAATGCACTAAAATCCTTTATTACTTTGGAAGGAGGACTAATACCCCCTTTCTTGTCCTGTAGTGATGCTATGGAATTAAAGTCCCCTACCACAATGAATTTCTCATTCCCTAAATTTAGTATTGCTTGAGTAATAAAGTCCCATATATTTTTCTTATCTAGAGTGGCTTTTGGTTTGTAAACATTAAAAAATCTAAATTTTTGATCAAATTTTGTTACTTCCACCATCTACCAACTACATTCATGTAAATTTGATACTATAGTTACTACCTTTGGATTCCATAATACCACTAAACCCCCTAAAGAACCTTGAGTAGGAAAATATAATGACTTCCATAAATTCCATTTTTGAATTGTTGCTTCATATGTTTCAGTTGAAGTTTTGGTCTCGTGCATAATCACAATATCAGCTTTGCATCTATCCACTTGGTACTTGATGCGATTTTTTTTTTAGGGGCATTAATGCCCTTGAAATTCCACGAAACAATCTTCATTGCACTCGAGGAGATCAATAGGCTCTCCTTGGGCATTTGGGAAGCACTTTTTTCATTGAATCATAAATATTTCTTTGTAGTCCTACTTCTATTTCCTCCTGTAGTTTAACCATTTTTTACTTTCATCCCCTCTTACTTGGAGACCTATTTACTACCAATTTGAGAGGAGTCTGAGAAACAAATAATTCTTATGAAAAATAAAAACCTTCTTCCTCCTCAATCCTAACTGACCCTTGTCTTTGAATAACTTGCATTGTTGGAGTTGAATTTACTATCTCATTACTTTTGCATTCTTCAAAAATTACATCCTTAGACTCCACAAACAAGTCTTTTGCTTCTATTTCTTCTTCAACACTATCAAATAAATTTGAACCTATAGATAACAAGACCCTTTTTTGCCATATATTCCAAGACCTCATCAGATACTTTACCAATTCTCAATGAAATACCTTGCACTCTCAACCATTTTGATTCAATTGATAGGTCTGTTAGCGCACATGCTTGACTACTCTTCATCCCATCCTTAATTAGTTTTTTGAATCTTGAAACATTAAATTCCTAACTATAAAATTCACTTGATCCTCAGAAACCTATAAGGATGGGCAATATAAATTCAACATATTACTCATTTTATTCCTATTCAAAGCCTCTAAATACTTGGTGATGACCATGGTTACCACATACTGATTTGGTTGCAGAACTTGAACTATCAACCCCTGTTGACCCCAACACAAATCTTGTCCCACTACTTGGAGAATTTTTTACTGCAAATTCTTATTGACTAGCTCCAACCCACCAACTGTTGAACCATTATGATTAAAATCGCTTATTGACCCCTTTCTCCCAACAAGTGAGCCCCTCAACTAATCTTGCAAAATTTCTTGAAACATCGAAGAATGACTTTCCTTACTATTCCCCCGACATGCCAGTTGTTTATCTACTAAACCATTCTGAATCAAAGCCCTTTATGGCACCTTAACACTGCTGATAATATCTTGATTATTCTTGCTAAATACTATCCTTGCTTTCCCCATAATATGATGTTGATCATGTACACTTTCAATAATTTCAAAAACCACTTCATGTTGCCACTCCCCGTAATTTGAAGTTACTTTTGGTAACCTCTTATCTTTATCATTCACTACACTCAACCTTACTGCCATTGAAGGATTGTTAAAAGAAAGGAAATCATTTTTGATGGTCTGATTACCATCTATGTGTATTGAAGCATTCTTCTTCTCAACCCTTTCAAGAACCTTACCATAATTTTCCAAATCTTGTTTAAATACTTCCTTTTTCTCTCTACAATCTTTCTTTGAATGCCCCAACATATGACATTGATCACACACATTATCAGGAGTCTCAAACAATAGATCTTTCTTCCACTTTCTAAATTTTGATTTTATCTCTAAATTATTTGGAAACCCCTTGGTTGTATCAATCAAGACACTCATCTTTACTGGATTTGAAGGATTATTAAAGAATTTCAAGTCATTCTTTAAGAAAATTCCTACTTAATTCACCATTATTTCTAAGAAATTCAACTCCCTATATTCCAATGGTAGATCTTGAATTTGAATCTAGAAAGGAATAAAGCGAGTAAAAAAATCCTCAGATTTAAAATGTAGACTCTAATTTTGCATATTTAAACCCGAACCTTGAAATGACCATGACTTCGTTCTAAAAACCACTTCCTTACACATTTTTCTTGAAAATTAAACAACCAAAATCTATTTACTTTGATCTAGATAAAACACCTTGACTGACCCTTCCCATTCGTCTGGAATTAAATTCTTTAGGGTTTGTACATCCAAGGTAAGATTCCATAACTTACATATTAGTCCTTTGTCTCTAAGATATTCTATTTGCGGCTACAACATATGCTCAGGAAAAGTAATCTTTACCACACCCTACTGCTATGAAGAGAACTTTGTAGTCTCAATCTTGGATTCCTCAGCTCACATTTTAACATTCTGGCTACCCGAAATTCTTTCTTGGACTTCTTATTTTTTCCATACCTTCCTGACTACTCTCCTCTTGGGTTTGAATTTCCCTTTCAATCCCTTTCTTCTCCCATGCCTACTCTTCAAATTTGGCCAAACTCATTTTTGTCCACCCTAACAACCACCATTCTTCCTGAAACCCACATTCTCTACATATTGAGATTCTTGATTCCCTCTCCCCCATCTTTCCTCATCAAACCATGCCCAACTAATTGATGTGCTTGGTTGTTTTCTTGAATGCACCAACACTTTTTGTTGGCAAAGAAAATCTCTAAAAAGATGTAGGAATTCATGATTCTGATATATCTACCCTAAGTCAATAGTTTCCTTTGGATTGAAGGGACCTCTTCCTATACTAGGCTAATGAGGCTCACTTTTGAATAAATCCAAGATCAGCTACTTACTCTTGTCCAAATGCTTAGCCAAACTAGAAGAATTCCAATTGGGTCTTGCAAATTGATACATAACCTTTGTTGTTCTTACCCTGGCATTATACTACTCCATCTTCCCATTCTACATAGAAACTTGAAAGGAACCCTAATTACCAGACTGATAATGACAAATGATCCTATCATTTCCTCCTTAAATTTCCCCATTACTCTGTCATTTCTCTATTGCTCTGCCATTGTTGAAATTCCAAAACCCTCTAAGTTTCTTAAGAGAAATGAATGTGATATTGCTATTAATCACAAAGGGTCTTACGCTTTCTAAAAATTGAAAACTTTTTTGCTACACTAAGACATAGATTTTTGTAATTTCATCTTAAACAATTTCTAATTTTTTGAGATCTAGAATATTTGATTTGATCTTCCCACTTTGATTTTTTTTGTGTTTTCTAATTTTCAATTCAAATAAAATTTAAAAGGATTAGGGCTTAGAAAAACCTAATTTAACCTAAGACTAAAAATAAACTAGAATCAATATATAGGTTCCATGAAACCTAATTTTGCTTCGTTATCTTAACACAATTACATAAAATAGATGAAATCTTTGATGGTGATCTTAATATTTTTTAGATCACAAAGAATTCATTAAACCCATCAATTCAATGAAATTTAATAAACAACTTATAATTTAACATTAGCATAAAAATGGCTTAGACTAACAATACATTGAAACTTACATTAAACAAGAGTCAAATGGTATGAGCCTTGAACTCCATAATATATTGAATCCAATAAGTATTTAGATAAACTAAAATTGTTTTAATAGATGAATCTTGAGAAAACACATGCAACCATGCTAACATTAAAAATTGAACATAAGGTAATTCATGAAAATGAACTTATGAATTAATTTTGGTAGTATTTTGGCAGAAATTACAATTTCTCACCCTTTATAATGAAAATTCATAGCCTTTTATAGATTATTGAATACAAATGAAAGGATAAGATTGATTCCTAATCAAAGGCCTAGATCTATCCAAATTAGGGTGTTTAAGATAGTGTGATTTACATTCAGCTGGTCAACTTTACATTTAATGTAAAAATTCAATTAAAATTCCTTAGACACAACATCCCAGGCAAGCTAGTTAGGTGTGGAATTTCTTTACATTAAAGGAGGATTTGGCATGGAATTCAAGGTATATCTTCCCCCAATATATTTCATCCATCCTCCTTTTCCTTTCTAGCATATTCCAAAAATATGGAAAGGACCCTATTAAGCTCGTCATTAGGGAGTGTAGTAATTATTTTCACCTTGTGTGACAAGGCAACCAACTCAGCATTGAATCCTTTTATCAAATTCATCCTATCATTTTGAGATTCCTTAAATCTATGCATTATTATTAGAAACATTGATGCATCTTCCAAATCATCTTTAGTGAGTGTGGAATCTGCTGAATGAGAAAAATTACTTTTCCACCAATTCTTTAAAATATTAATATCTATATTTTCCTCGGATACTTTCTTCCCTATTTGTGATTCCAAAAATAAAATGAAACCACTATAAATTTCATTCAAATCCTTTTCGATCCTTGCACAATCTTACAATTCTTTATCTATTATTTATTTTCTTAGTCTCAAGGAAAACAACCAATATTCTAGTTCATTATCCTTATCCTCTATCATTATATTTCCTTGATCAAAATCAGCAGTAGAACACCCATTAACATACTCAATTTGAGTAATTTCTTCTCATAAAAAATTCTACAATTAAAAATTAGCTTTTACACCTTTTGAGAAAAATTCTAAGTAATGGTGTAAATTTTCACTAATTCATCAAAAATAGGGATGCCTGTGTCAAAAACACCATTAATCCATTTATGTGTCACTCTAGCAACTGATTTCATTTTCCGTAATTGATCAATTGAATCCTTTGACAACATATTTGGAGGAGAATATATTCTCTCATCTTGTTTTACATGACTTACTAAGTGTCTGATGTAACATTGCAATTAATCTACTTGTCCCTTTAGGTGTTCCTTTTCTTTCACTTATTTTTCTAGTCTCTGTACTATGGTCTTAACTGACTCCTTGAGTTCTTTGACCTCTTTCTTCTTTGTGGTAGGCCCCAAGTTTATAGAAGAAATTATATATTCTTTAGGGGAAATGTCTCCTTTAGATTTGTCAACTAAAGAGGTGGAAATGTGCACAACCCTATTATTACAATCATCCCTAACAATTTTGAAGTAAATTTTTTCCTTCTTTTCCTTGGGATTGTTTATTTGGGATAAGAAATCATTAAAACTTGCAGAACTACCTCTATTATGGGTCTCTCTTGTAGTTGTTCTATAAACCAATCAAGTGTAGCCAATTGTTCAATGTTTGGATCTATTTCTTTCTCTTGAATTTCCTTTAAATATTTGTCTTCCTGACCTTTTTTCTCTTCCTCTTGATGTATATATTATTGATAATGTTGTTCTTGCTCAACATGACCACCCTTAAGATTATCTCTTTTCTCTTAATCACACTCTTTCTCTTATTCTCTATGGTGTGCATCGTGTACTTCAACCAATGGAGGTTTTTTTATACTGCTCATTGTATTGCTAATCTTGAAAATGTTGTTCTTCAAATGACATTTCCTATTGCATCTCTCTTTGGAAATCTTTTCCCTCTACAATTTTTGCAACCATCTCCTTTAAAATAACTAATTCTTTTTTTTCCTACTCCTCCATTTCCCTTATAATTTTGTCAATGTTATCCACCATAGGGAATGGAATATCATGTTGAGGAGAATATTTCCTTTGATATACAACTTGTTCTTTTTCATCCAAGATATCAACTGAAATCACTTCCTCCCTTTGTACATTCTAACTTTTTGAAGTAGTAGGGGTAGTGGGAGCTGAGGATGCAATTGATGTAGTATCCATGGACATAGAGGAAGGAATTGCCTTGTTATTATGTAGTGGATAGGAGAGATTTCTTTGTTGAAGAGGAATGATGAATGGAAGGAGATGAGTATATGGTAGAAACAAAAGTCCTCTTAGCTTTTTATTTTTCTTGCTTGTTTTGGGGAGGCTCTTCTATTGTAGCTTTAGTTATCCTTCTTCTTTTCACTATGGGTTTCCTCTTCAAAGTGTCTTTCTCTTCTTTCCTTTGGCCTTCTTTACCTACAAAGATTGTTATTTAGTATCATCCTAATATACATCATGAATTTCAACTTCCTTTTATGTTTCTTCCTCCTCATCTCCAAAAGATTGGGATTATAAGTCACCCATCAAGTCATAAGTCACTTGCACTCCCTCACTGATCAAATTGGAGGTCTTTTATTCCACCTATTTCTTGGTGGATTTGAGGACTGGATCTATCAACTCATCCAATTCTATAATTTACTCCTATGTCTAGTCTAAAGGTTGAATGGGTCTATCCTTTACTTGATAATAGTCATGGTATTGAATGTAATCACCATCATCATCTAGAAGGTCAAGAACATAGAATGGTTTGTTAATTCTCACCATTTCCACTATCATCCTTGAATATCTCCTTTTCTTGGTCTCTAACTCATCTTGGAAATTGGTCCAATAATCCTCACTATGAGCCTTGTGCCTATATGACCTATTTTTTGTATGCTTAGCCATAGTTTATAGATCAAAGTTCCTTTGGGCTATGTGATTATTCAAATGGTGAAATTGTAGCTCAATCTCTGAATTCTTTGCCCTTAGTTAGACAAGCTTCTTTACTACCAAGAATAACTATAAACTCCTTACCAACGCCTATTTTGTGCTTAATTTTCATTTTTTTTGAAAGAATTCAATTACCTTATCACTTATATAGTCACCATCTTGTCTATGGGGTACCAAGGAAGTCTATATGGTCTACTAGGGAAACCTTGTATTCTAGCATAGGTAAAATTAAGAAATTGAATATACCACGATCCATATTTAATGATAAGATCCATGTCATCCTATGGAAAACTAGAATTTTGAGCCCCTTGTAAGATCTTTAAAATATGCATTAGGAATACATCATTCACCCTCTTGTAGTGGGAGGAACTCTTGACGTGCAATTTGGGATAGTAATCCTAAACCTTATAATGTCTCGAACCAATGCCTAATTCCCTTGAAATCAGTCCTCTGTATCTAAAATTCCTCACCAACATATACATTACATAGGAGGTCATGGTGAAAGACCTACTCTTCTCTAAGTTCCTAAGATGGGAATATTTATTGTCACTCAATATATTTTCCCAATGGATGTTCTTTCTAGTGGATACTTCTTCAATAAAATAGAACATCCAATCTTCAAATTGTGCTAACTTTTAGAGACCCATTATTCTACTTAATAAGGTGACCATATCTCCATACTCATACTTAAAATTATGTCTTGGGGGTAGATTCTTCCCTCCCCTTGCACTCTGAGTGTTATAATGTTTGGTCAACTGACTCAACTAGATACTATGTTATGGTTCTTAGATGGGGTTTATGTGTGGTGCGACAAATGATAAAATCTCTCAGGAGATCTCCCAATATTAAGAACAAAGATTTTAGGGATTTTTATATTGCACACTACCATCAAGTTAGAATTTCATCAAGAACTCACATTTGTTTAGAGTGGGTTGGAATCCTTAGCTTTAGGCATTCCCACTTAGGTCGTTCTCGTAGGGTGAGTACTTTTTCCCACTATGACAGACCCTCTAAAGGTTTTAACAAAAGCATAAAATTGCATGAAAATAAAGGATGAGTCTAGCATTTTGATCACCCAGTTAAGGGATAAGAATAAGCCATTCACCACACAAGCACAATAATCAATGATTTATTTTTAAAACCCAAAAAGATAATTTTTTCTATTCTCTATCAAGATTTTTCTTCACAAAAGTCATGAAGTCAATTTTAATTGATATAGAAAAATGTGTGATGCCTATCCTAGGATTGATAAATTTTAAATCTAGTGGCTAACCTAGGATTGCTTCTCTTTAGTCCAAATACATCAAAATAAAATTTTGGCCACAGTCGCGTTAGATCTAGATAAATAGTTACAGATGCGTTGAAACAAAGAATAGAAGTGCTATAGTTTACAACAGATGAACTATAGTCGAAAGAGCTGAAATATAGATACAAAGCGCTATACGTTTCCACATAAATGCTAAATCAGATGTGCTGAAATAGTTCATGGAAGCGTTATAGTTTACTTCCCATAAGCGCTAAAATAGCTCTCGGATGCACTATAGTTTTCTATAAGTGCTGAAATAGATCATGGAAGTGCTATAGTTTCCCACAGAAGCACTATAGTATCTATTGGAAGTGCCAAAAAAAATCTCGCTCACACTAGACTAAACACGCTAGAAACTTGTTCGATAGTTTTAAAAAAAAATGTGAAATATGGGGTTATGCCCCATGGTGGGCACCAAATGGTAAGTTTGAATAAGTAAACAATAAGTAAACACTTCTTAATACAACATTATATCAAGAGAATTAATCAAACTAAGCTATTAAAAACTAAAAAAGACTCTTGAAAGTGTCATATTGATCTCTATCTCCAATGATTTATCAAATCATTGTGGCTCTCAGATCGTAAGCATTATGACTATTTAAAATGACAATTTGAAGAACGAGAATGATGATAAATGCATGAAACTAATCCTATATGATTATTACTAATCTAAATTGACATGAAACTAATAAATGAAAACTACATAAAACTAAATGCAGCCATGATTACGAATTAAAGCTATGATGCTATTGATGCTATGCTTGATTCTTGATTGCTTTCTTGCAGATTAAGATTGCATAAAATTGGGATTCTAGATCTTTTCTTTGTTGAATGAAGTTGTAGTTATAGATTTCCCGGCACCAAATTTGCATAGGGGTAGAGAAAAGAGGCCTAGATTCAATCTAGAGAATTGAATGGTGAGAGATGAAGAAACTAGAGAAGATTTTGGGACTGGTTCCTGCCCATGAAAACACTAAGCAAGATGATAGAAAGAATTGATGGAAGAGGATTGAGAGATTGATTCAAATTTGTCTCCAATTTGTCTCCAAATCTTCTTGTGAATATTGAATCAATTAATTTAGACATAAATTTGACATAAATTAGGCATATGATATTTAATTTGGTTTTGAGAAAATAGAGGTATTTGATTTATTTAAATTAGCAAAAGGGAAATAAAGAATATAATAAAACAAACTATAGAAGTTGTTTATTAAATTAGAATGGAAGAAAATGATAATTAAACAAAACAAGTGTTTAAACCTTGTTTAATTTATTTAAATGATGTGATAAAATAAAATAGGGGAATTGATAATTAAATAAAACAAAGTATTTATTTTTGTTTATTTAATTAAGATGAAATAATAGAAGAATTTAAATGTGAGTTTAAATGCGAAAGTTATATAAATAATTATTTTTATTTATTTAATAGTAGAAGAATTTAGGATAATTAATCACATAAGTCGTATTCAATTAATCAGATTCTCCAGACCAATTGTAGGTGTATACACATCCTCTTCATGAACTCTTGAAGATCAATGTGACCCAAGTTAGTTCCACCTACATTAGCCCATTATGAAACTATATTTATCTTTAGAAGTATGCTATTAAATTCAAAATTTATTTTTGTTGTCCTTGATAGATTTTACACCTTCTCACTTTTCTTAGCCTTCATTTTTTAGTCAAATATAACCTAAATTACTTGGAAAAAAAGTGTAGAAAGAATGAAAAAAAATCCATTATAAATTGAAACATAGGAAAAGGGAAGGGGTGAGTGTTCACCAAAATGAAGTGCAAAAATATTTGTGTGAATATGGAATGATCTAAGGGTTCAAAAAAAACTCCCACTTTCCCTAATTTCATTAGAAAAAAAAGATCTCCCAAGGATAGGATTGACTTTCAACCTTGAGGTGAGTCAACCCTATTAGGAAGGTCTATTATTTTCTTATGACTAAAATTATTGAATGGAACTTTTGGGAGATGAATTAAAATGCATAAATTAGCTAAATTATATGAGCTAATGCTTGAAATGAAAACTATTATGATAATAGAAATGGAAATGATAGTTTCCAGGCAAGTCTAGAAATTTTAGAGTGGTGTGTACTCCCCTAGAAAATTAGGTTTCAGGACCTATATCGAGACTCATTCACCCACAAGAAAATGGGTCTTTGTATAGGGTTTTTCCTTAACTTTGGGGGTCTTATAGTGCAAGATTTGATATATTTTTTTGCCCCAAGTTTCACTTTCGAAAATCTAAAAATAATATCAAAATCTAAGTTTTTGTGTCTTGACAATAATGTTGATAACTTTGACAACTTTGCAAAATTTCCCTTTTGATCAACTTTCAATCTATCACCTATAAATATGCACATACAAAGAGAGAAGAAAACATGTTTTTTTGGGTGAACAAGGGTTTGCCTTAGTTAAACCTTAGTTTGGTAATTAAACCTTGGTATTGAAATGATGATAAATGGAAGGAATTGATGAATGAGAAAAGCTATGCTACAACTCACCAAACCCTTAATGGTTGACCTTAGAGGATTGAAGTCTAACACATCACTCTAAGGATTGGATCTCACATGAATTAGATTTATTGATTTATAGATTCAATTCTTGAATTATTGAAACCTACATCACAATGTTAGCTCCAAAACACGACATGAACACACATGAACTTTGACATGATTATATGATATTTATTGCTACTATAGATTAATAAATCTTCTCTTCAATGCGCTTGATAATAATATTTCATTTTATGAAAGTTTCCTCTAGCTTGTTAGATTTGAATTGATAAAGTGACTATATTTATAGGTGTTTATATAATTTCCAAAAAAATAGATTCTAAAATCACACAATTGAAAATTGAATTTGAATCATTAACATACCACCAAAAAAATATTTTAAATTAGGTCCTAGCACTTAAGGAAGACCCATTTAGCCTTGGGAAAATGGGTTTTGGGACCTAAACCTATGATACACAATTTCCAAGGTGTTTTAATTATTGTTGGCAATTGTTCAATATATGTTTTCCTTTCATAAAATGTGAATAATAAGGCTTTGGAATGCATAATTTGGTCAATTAGAATATTAATTAAGTCAAATTAACTTAAGGGAAACAAACATAGTGTGAATTTGTAAAGGTGTATAATTTTATACACAACATTTAGCCCCCACTTTAGTGAGATTATGAGCCCAAAATAAAACTCACACTAAAGTAGAAAAATATATGTTAAGAGGGGTCCAAATGTAAAAATGTTAGAAAGATAGGATGAAAAATATCAAGAAGCTATCCAAGCCCCAAGATCAAGATAAGCACAAAGTTTTGGACTCAAGGGAACATTGAGGGGGGATTGAATCAATGTTCTATAAATTTGAATTCTATTAATATGATATGTAAACAATTTAAACATTAAACCAAAGGAAAGATGCAAAAACACAAAGTAATCATCCACAACACCATAACACAAGGATTTTTACATGGAAAACTTGTTAGGGAAAAAAACATGATGTCCAAGTCAATCCATAATCTGAGTACTCAAATATAAGTTTTATGAAAAGGAATGCACTTACATTCAGGCTCACTTCCTTAAAAAATATTCATATTATGACCATCTAAAGTATTGAACTAAAGTAATAGCATCTACTCATGCCTGGTTATAGTTCTGGTTAAGCTCATATATCAGATTTTGGACCTTCTATCTAAATTTTCACTTCGATTCTTTCTACTCTGCTCTTCACACCACTAATCTTACATGCTTAGATTAATTCACACAAAAAATATTTTTAATTTTTCACCTCACACTAACATACTTCACATCTTATATATTCATATAAAAAATGTTACAACCGATCTCTTATATATCCACTACCAAAGATTTGATCATTCATATGTCGGATTTTATAAAACATAAAATACTTTTCAACTGTCTACTAAATTCACAACTAATTCTTAATGCTCACCACCCATAGTCAGAAATAGCCTATTAGGGTCCTAATTAAACATGTTTGAGCACAAAAACACTTAACCAATTATATCTTAAACATCCACAATGACTATATCCACCAAGTCAACCTTCTAGCACTAATAACTAGGAAATCAATACACTAGATCTTCTAACTCATACACCAATTGATGTGCCAATACAAAAATCAAGAATAAGGTATTCTAGATACCCAAAAATCTTCCTTGAGATGCGTAACATGAACTAATAAGTTGATATTGCATATTGATCGATAGACTCAACTCCAGTCTTATACCCTGTTCTTCACTCTGACCCTCGATATGAATAGATATTAATGTGCATACTAGATCAATGACTTAGGTTGCCATCAATGAAAACACCACATGCCAAAAATCTCTAGAAGCCATATTCCAACAATATCCCCCTTTGGCATTAAAGGAAAGACTTAGTGAAAAATGACTAAGTGTCAGAACCAATATGAGTACGTTGCCAGACTTCTAAATTTCAAAACATAGCTCCCCCAGAGATTGATGAGGTATTTTTCACTGCTCTCTCTCCCCCTTTGACATAAATTAAAAACAATTATTTAGTCTCCCCTTTTTAAATATGAACAAAAAATTGTTAATTCAAAAGTGTTTTCAGAATTTGAAAAAGAACAACTGCTATTTGAGTTAGAAAATGATCTTGCGATTCTCTTTCATCTCCGGAAGAAATTTCTTCCAAGCTTTTATTGCAATCCCAATGATTATGATAATTTTTTTATTCTTATATGTATTGTTGACAATCTCAATCAAAGATTCCAGAATTGTGATCACATCCTCTAACTTCTCTCCTTTTCTTAGTATATCAATCATTTGTTCCAGTATGCATTCAGTTAAGTCTTTTACTTGCCAAAAAGTGTCCACAAGTTTGTTTTTAGTGAATTTAACTTTTGTATGCTTAGATTGTAACTCTTGAATTATCTTATTGATTAATCCATCTTGATCCTAAAACATATCAAAACTGTATGCTCAAATTGTAACTCTTGAATTATTTTCTTGATTGTAACTCTTGCATTATTTTCTTGATTGTTCCATCTTGATCCAATAACTCTGGTTAGGGTTTCAACTTCTTTATTCTAGATGGATTTCTTTTTTGGTATATCCCCAATTTCGCATAATCTAGCTATAATTTAAATTAATTCCTTTGAAATGATGTAGGGTTTGTCCAAAATCATAGTGTCACCATTCAATCTACTCAAAATGAACTTAACGATTTATGTGTTCTCGAAATATGGAAACTCATTTTAAATATCTAAATTCTTGTGTTTGGCTTTGTTCAACCATTTCAATTCATCGAGTGATAACAATTTCTTACAACTCTAATCTTCCTACTATTGTATTCATATAAATTGATTGTCCCTTTGATTTGTTCCATTTTGTCTTTTGTTCTTATGTTTCACACAACAAATTATATTGAAATTCCAAAAATGACTGAAATACCCGATGGATTTCGAGATTCGCCAATGAATTATCTTCACTCCTTCAAAAAATTTCTATTAAATGCTCTCCTTCTTCTCTTCTTCGATGCAAGGTGACAAATTAGGGTTCCAATTTATTTTTATAACTTCATGTTGATGGTGTTTTCTACACAACAACAACTCAGACAAAATATGATATCCTATCTCTCTTGAAAGGTAAATCTCTATGGGAAAAGAGATAACCCCAAGGTCTCTAATGTCAGGTCTTGACAATGCAGTGAAACAACTCAGAGATAATGTGAAAATGTTGGTAATCACAAGGGGACCTTACTATGAGCAGAGCTCGACTTCAAACTTATCAAATGTAAGCAATAAATTGATACTTTCGACCTTTTACTTAAATCAAATAATAAAGAAATAGCAAAAGATAAAGGTTTCAGAGATAATCTTAAAACTACTTTTAATCCTAAGATTGAAAATGCCAAAGGATAAGACACTCAAAATGGACCAATCTCTCATAAACTATTTTCTGCTTGACCTAGATGAATCTACAACTCCCCAGAAATAGTGCAATCTTCTAAGGTATTGAAATATTTTCAAATTATGAACATTCATTTAGTCAACCTTACAACAATTGAGATGAATAAACTTTCACAATTGAACTAAGCACAAATATAAGTCCAGGCTAACTTTGCAAAGCAGCTAACAATCAGCTAACTGCAAAAATTATGGACTATAGATCGCTACAAATATTCCAAACATGAAACCCTAAGCATTATCAAATTATTTAACCATAAACATTAAGCAATTTGAAAGATAGAATAACAAGGACCATGCCAAATGAGATTCCAAAAGATAGATATCAAACACAATATCCCTCTTATATTAAATCATCCGAGATAGAAACAATTCTAGTTCTTCTATTACAATATTTGCTTAGAAAATAAACCCTAACTTGCTCGAATACCACTTAACTGCTCTCCTGATCTACCTATCCTTCTCTCTCTATTTTCTAATCTCTTGTCTATTGCTCAAATGAGGCAAAATTCCCTCTTTTATAGAGAATCTACAAGGTAGGTCAGCCCAAATTATAATTTTACAATAAAACATGACCTACAAGAGGTCGGCCCCAAAGAATAATTCGATCATATGAAATGTGCCATAGCACCAATTTCATCCAAAATCGCCGAAGTTTCAAAAGGGTCGGCCCAATACATGTTAATTAATTGAAAGCACAAAAATCAATGTAACTCTATATAATCACTCCCCATCCTTGTCTTTAGTTTTATCCCCTTTAGCATGTATGACCAATAGGACCCTATCCAACTTAGCAATTGGTGGCACAGGAAAAACCCTAATCTTTCTCTCAAGAATCTTGATGTCTTCCCTTGCTTGCGTAACTATACCATCCCAATCAATTTTGTTGGTCAAATATCTGTCAATGACTGCAATGTATGTTAATGCATCATCCAACTGATGTTCAGTAACTGACCCTTTGCTAACTAGAGAATAAAAATCTCTCCACCATTCCCTAAGCTACTCCAAAATAAGATGCTTCAGAGAAAACTTCTTTCTTCGAGTCATGACTTCGAAGAATGAAATGCATTTGTCATACACATCTGCTAGAGCATCCTCAATTTTTTTTGCCTATTTATTGATCTTCTTCAAGGCTTTCTGCCTCATTAGCAGGATTTCAAACCATTCCCAAGGTTCAAAACCCCTTGAAAGATGAAGAATCCCACATCTTACCAATTCATCCTCAGTGAATCCCATAAGTGTTGTAACCTTTTGTAGTAGGAGATCAGTATCCTCCTTATCTTGAACTAACATAGTCTTTAGCAATGTTACTGACCTCGTAGCATCCCCTACAGTAGATAGAATGCCCTTGATGGCCTCATTTCCTTTTGCTTGAACACCTTGCAACCAAGTGACTATAGCATGTGAGGTGCCCTTCATCTTTTCTAACTTAGAGATTGTCTCCTGGGGAAGGAATCCTACCGTAGAAGATTAGGAACCAATAGCCTACAAAGGTTTCATTAACTCCTGCATGTATCTTTTTAGTTTTTCATTCTCTCCCTCCAATTCATATCTTGTCTCCACTACCTTCTTCAATCTCCCCACAATCACAACACTGGAACCCTCATATTCTTCAATATCTTTCTCTATCGTAGCATGTCCTATATCAATAGTCTACACATTATAATCTTGGGTAGTCACATTGTCCCTATCTTTGTTTGGAGCAGGGGTAGCAATATGGGCCACTCTATTACTGGATCCATCCCTCTCAATTTGGGATACAATACTTGCTTTCTTTTGAGTTTTCTCCTTCTCCACATTGGCCATAAAGACATCCCAATTAGGAGGAGCATCCTCCACTATTACCATTTTACTCTTCAAGCCTTTCTCAAGCCAATCTGGAATAGTGGAACCAGCAGGTACTGTGCCTTGCTTATCCTGCTCTTTCTCTTGTTGATCAACAGTTGCATGCTTTTCAACACTCGAACTTCTAGGAACATCCACAGTTGGATTCCATTCTTGTTGCAACTGCTCTTCTATTTCAACTCAGGATGGTGATGAGGTTTTAGTCACTACTTCTTCCTATTGAGGGGATTTGTTCACTTGCTCCTCTACAGGCGAATCTACACATGCTACCAAGGGAGATTGCAATACCTTATCAATTTTTGCTTTTGCCCTAAAGAGGTCTCCTTCCTAAAATACTTCTTCTTACAAACCCTTGGGACTTTCACCCTTCTTTGGTTCTTCCTACAGGTTATTAACATCTTGGGAAATAGATACACTCACTTGTTCCTTAACAGGAATATTGACTGAGACCTTCTCCATTGTTGCAGTGTCCTTCAGGGAAGGAGTCCTTGATCTCCTCATTTAATCTTGTGTCCTTTCCCCCAAACAATCCACCTCTACCACTAGTGGCTCGATTACCTTGTCAACCTTAGGAGTCTCCTCCCCTTTTTGTCATAATCTTATAATTCTTCTCTTTTCCAATAGTGGAGCACTTTCAACCTCCTCCTCTTCTTCCTTATTCTTCTCAACTTCTTTCTTAGAGGCATGTTTCCTCTTCTTAGTAATAGGATTTCTTTGTTTGGCCACCTCTACAACCTTCTCAGGTTGGACTTCCCTTACCTGAATTCTGAAACGAGAATCCATAATTTTTTTGCCCTTTTGTTCTGGCTCAAGTGACCCTTCAGAAGCAGAATGGGACTCCAAATCACCCATTAGTTCATAGGTGCATGGAACACCCTCACTTTCTAGCTCTAGCATTTTGTGCTTCAACCACATCTTGGTGTACTTAATTACTGGGGCCATGACCTAATCCAAATCAGTCTTTTCCTCTTCCAACCATTTAACTTCTCCAACTGATTTATCTTTTACTACCTCATAAACGTGACCCTGGATCACATTTCCATCCTCCTCATCTGGCCCTGGATGGCCTTTACATTATACAACCTTACCAAGTCCATTGGCAGGCTGGAAAACTTCTTCTTCCTCACCTCAAACTCATTAGCGAGGCTAACCCAATAATTCTCAATATGAGGCTTATGGCTATAATCCCTGATGGCCTTCCTTTGAGCTTCACCAATTATGTCAAATATTGTTCTCTTGGTGTGAAAGGGAAGACCAAGAGTACCCATCTCCTCCTCCGAAGCATGAGTAGACTGAATGGAGGCACAAGCTTCACCCATTCCTCTTCAAAGGGAAATCATTCCCAAAACCTATCTTATGCATTTCTCCCTTTACTACATTTTCAAAGTCACAAATCTACCTAGTGACTTCCAATAACACAACATGATCAGTGGGATATCTAGGGAGTCTGTAAGGAGCCCTCTGAAAACCATAAACCCTGATGTATGAGAAGGCAGGGAACTGAATAAACCAAGCTCCATACCTTCCTATCAATTCTTTTGCCTTGTCTGAGATTCTTACATGCTCTGCACCTTGGAGCAATCTGGTAATATACATTGTGAAAGCATTGTTTGATCTCCTGTAACTTCCACCAATTAGATGCAACTGTGGATACACTTCGTAGATAGCATCCTGCCCAAAGATACCTCTAGTGTTCAACCCCTTATACGGATGAAGTCTTTCTGATGAATACACTAGATAGGAAGTCATAGTAAAAGTCTTGGTTTGCAAGAAATTGCACAACTGATGGTGGATCACAACACTAATGGAACCTGCCCAGTGATACTCAAATCCTTGCTCCATTCTGGCAATCACATGGAACATCCAAGTCTCAAAGATCCCTACACTTTTCAATCCTACCAACCTACTGAGAAGGGTGATAACATTATAGTATTCCCTCTTGAACTTGAGCCTAAACAGTTGCTTAGGCAACTTAGAGAATTGAGATTTAGGCTTCTCCAACCAAGAGTTAATCACCTGTTAAGATTTAACAATGTTTTCCTCATAATATTTCTTAGCCCTGTCTTTGTCAAAGGCTACCACATGGGACCTATCAGGCATGTCAAAGGTTGCAGCAATGGAGACGAGACTGAATCCTGCAAGACTCCTACCCTGAGGGCCAATAATCCTTTGTGTACCCCTATCATTAATCTCGGCACACTCTAGCACCAGCTCATAACACTATACTGTAGAAGGAAAGTCTGCCACATGGGCCAATCCAGAGTCGACCATTCTCCTTGACAACAGAGGAAGGTTAGGTGTTGACATCACAGCCCTGAATTCCTCATAATCCCACATGCCAACGTTCATGTTCGTAATTCGTGACCAAATTAAAGTCAGCTTACTCTCAGGAATTCTACTCCTCATATCTAACTTAAACTTTTCTGCATCTGAGATGGTAGAAGGCTCTGCACCAAGGTCAGTTGTCTTTCCCTTGCCTCGACCAGCAACATTTTGTCCTGATCCTTCCTACAAACACATAAAATTAACATATAATTAGATCCATAAGAAGAAATAAGTATATAAAGTCATTACCTCAAAATTCAGGATTTAGCCCCCCTCACAGATTCTGCACTGGGAAGGATTTTGGGAAAATCTGGACGAAGCGAATTCCAGTGAACCAAACAAACAAAATCCCAAAACATCATTTAAATCACCAACTCAACCAAGGAAAGTCACTATAGATACTTAGCATAAGCTCTTTAAGTTAATCAAATGTATTACCAAGAAACCCACAATCCATAACCATCAAATTCAACATTTCCCAAAAATACCCGGAAGAATCCGCTAGAGACGGATTGTAGCAAAATCTACAATAGTTTCAACTAACTCAGGGAAAATGAAGGGATCTGAACTGTTCGGGAAAATTCGGATGGAACGGATTTTGGCGAAACCCAAATATAACAGTATCAAAGCTCAACATCGGTAAAATGACCCAATCGCGGACTCCGGGAAAATCCGAATGGAACGAATTTTGGCGAAACCAAATGAAATCCAGCAGAATGTGAAAAAAGAAAAGGAGATAGAAGATTTGGGGAAATCCGGAGGAAGCAAATTCTACGAAGACCTCAAAAACCCGAACTTGTCTATGTGCTCAGTACTTTTGTCAAAGAAATTCAAACCACTTCGGATCCAAGCCAGAAATTTGAAACCAACCACACCTAGGACCTTAATGAATAAAATATGAACCAATGACCCACTTCTCAACAATTTCAAGAAGAAATGGCCATGCCCTATTTTAAAAACCCAAATGTCCACCATGAAAGCACATACGACTTGGTAATACACCAAAATGGAAAGCTTGAAACCACAACAAGCCAAGGCCCAAACAAGAACCGATACCAGACTAGGCAAAAACATTTGATCAATAAAAATGAATTGGTGTACCAATCAATACCCAAAAACACTCAATGAGGACGGGCACCAAGAAGAACCAGAAAACCATGAAAGACTCCCAAGAAAAATAAGGAAAAGTGACTAAAACCAATAGAGAACAAGGTGCATATACATACCATAGAAGTGCAAAGGTTATGATAAAGGAAATCGATAAATAGCCACTTAATGCAGACTGGATACAACCCACACACTTCAAAAGCAAACGTACAGCTCAAATAACCTCAAAGATCCAGATACCCAGCAAAACACCAAGAACCTCAATACACAAGCCCAAAGATAACAAATGCACAAACTCAAAATGATCAATTACTTCTCAAAGAATCAATATATCAAAGCCCCAAACCTTCGCACAAATGCCATTAATGCATTTGACAAGACAACTGCCGTCACAAAGACTTTCGGGGAAATTCAGGACGTGCGGACTTTCCCGAAAGTAGTGCAAAAGATCAATTTTGGATAATAAGAAGGAATCGGGAGAATTCGGCCCAGGCAAATTTTCTCGAAAATAGTGAAAAACCTGAGGTAAACCCAAGCAAGCAAAAACACCCAGAAAGAAAGGGTCAAAACACCAAGAACGAAAAAAAAGAGTCCCCACTCTCAGTGGGGCATGTGTGCAAAAAACTGCACAACAAATGATGACTCTGTTGGGGAAATGCTCCAGAGCATTTCGAAGATAAACTAGAATCAAGAACCCAGAATCTCCGGTTTCAATCTTTCCATCAAGACTCTTGAGAACAAAGTTTCAAAAACCACAATTAAGAAGACCTTTTCCTATACCAAGGTCCAAGTGTGTGTATTATTTATTAATCCATCCTGTAAGTACAATGGGAGCAAGAGTAAACATGACCAAGCTACATAAGAGTTCAAACTTCAAAAGCGACCTGGATAGAGCCTCAGTGCCAGTCAAGCATCCATAGCCCCAGTGAGGTTATCACTGTGACCCTCCCAAGCATAGCTCTACTGCCAGTCAAGCATCCATAGCCCCAGTAGAGATACTAGGATACTCCTAATAAGGTGAAACTCACTTGATTTTTCAACATATCTTTGTTTCTTTTCTTCTTTTTTTTATTTATAGATCTTTCTTGTCACCTTTGTAAGTAATGAAACTCACACTCAGGGATGAGGAACATAGTGGCACTGAAGCAAAATATAAGATTTTTCACTAGCCCAAACTACTCAAGAACCCAATGCAACTCCAGAAACTTAATTTAGTGTGAGAATGTGAGACCCATATATATTCCAAAGCATATCCAAAAAAAGTGACTCTAATTTCGAGTACAAGGAACATGAGATAAAAGAAAACCACCACCTGATTCTGAAAAATTGATTAGAGTTTATAAAATAAATCCTCAGAATAGCCCTGGTGCACAGACACAATAGTCCAAAGAAATTAAGAACCCAAAAAGCAAAACAAACCAAAGCAAAGCAGAAATAAAGCAAATAAAAGCAGATTTACTCTAACTATGTATAGGATGAACTGCAAGCAGTTCAAGGTTGGAAATAATGCTTCAGATACTACCCATTGATAGGAAGTGAGATATCCTCATCGTTGACGGTTTTTAAATGAAAAGCATTATCTCCCAAAATTTCTGAAATCTAGTAAGGGCCAAGCAAAAGTTTATCAAATTTACTGTGTTCTCCCTTACAATCATGGGCTTTATCCCAATAAAGAACTAAGATAGAAATTCTAAAGGCCTTTACCTTAGCTCTCCTATCGAACCATATTTTTACTACACCCTAATGTTTAGCAAATTTCTTTAGGGCTTCATCTCTTTTCTCTTCCAAATGCAATAGTTCAGCCAAATGGGCTTCGCGCTTATCTTCTTTGTTATAGTACTCATTGAAGAATTGTAGGGAAGGGATTTTCAACTAAATAGGAAACACTGGTTCCAAACCATACACCAAGTGATAAGGGGAGGTTCCTATGGATTCCTTCTATCTAGTATAGTTAGCCCAAAGAGCAAATCGAAGCTAGGTGTGCCAGTCCTTAAGATTTTGTCTTAACAGCCTACGAATAATAGCCAATAGGTTCGTGTTGGAAGACTCAACTAGACCATTGCCTTGGGGGTAATAATTGGATGAAAACTTAATAAAAATCCCATGATCAGATTCCCAATTAGAAAACTTAAGTGATGCAAATGCAAGACCATTATCAGAAACCAAAGACAACGGACAACCAAAATGATTAATAATTCCTAATTCAAGAAAATTGATTACCACATCTAAAGTACATTGTTTGCAAGCAAGTGCCTCTGTCCATCTAGTAAACTAATCAGTTATGGTAAGAATATACCTGTGGTCTGCAGAGGATGAAGGATTGATTGGGCCTATAAAGTCCATACCCCACTGAGCAAATGGTTTTACCTCAATGATCGGTTGGAGTGGAAGAGTTGCGTGTTTTTCTTTACTTGTTGTAGTCTGACATATGTGACAAGTTCTCACATGTTGGTGTACATCTTTGAACAAAGTGGGCCAGTAATAGCCTTCCCTTAAGATTTGATGTGTAGTGGATGATGTAGAACCATGGCCTGTGCCATATTTCTCATGAAATTCAATCATTACTCTAGCAGCTTCGTCCTTCCCTAAACACCTTAAGTAAACACCCTCATGATTTCTTTTATATAGTATAGCTCCTTTCATCATAAAACTTCCACTCTTCAAACACAAGGCTCACCTCTGAACTGTGTTAAGATGATCAAGACACCACTGATTCAATAGATAAAAAATAATTTCATCATACCAGTCTCCTGGAGAGACCTCCTGAAAGTAATAATGTTGGGCTATGAGATTAGGACCTGTCTCACCCATCATCTTCATAAGTCCTTATCCTCTTACCAATTTCATGGGATGAATTTCCATATCATATTCCTGGAACATGGTTACCCACTTGGCCCTTCATTCACCTAACTCATTTTGCATCAATAACAGCTTTACTATAGGATCAGGCACTATGGCAAAAACTTTATTCTTCAAGGTATAATGCCTGAACTTCTTAACTACTCGGACCAAAGCGTAGGCTTGTTTCTCTACATTGTGGTATTTCAATTTTGTATTTTTTAGAGGAGTACTCATGAAGGCTATAGGATGTTCATCCCCTTTATCAGACTTTTGAGTTAATATTGTAGCACAAGAATGATCAGAAGCAAATGAATATATACAAAAAGGCTTAGTGTAATCTGGACTCACCAATACAGGAGCTTCAGTAATAGCCTTTTTGATTTCTGCAGATGCCTCCTTAGCTTTTGTATCCCATTCTATTTTTGCTTCTTGTTTCAACATAGAATTCAATGGTTTAACTATCTCTGCAAATCTAGTAATAAATTTTCTAACAAAATTAGTCTTACCAAAGAATGACTTCATCTCTTTCTTACTTGCAGGAGGTTGAATCTTCAAGATGGTCTGAATTCTCTCAGGGTCAATGCAATACCTTGCTATGATATAATATGTCCTAATAACTTTCCTTCTGTGACTTCGAAAATACATTTCCTTGGGTTAAGTGAAATGCCAAATTCTCTGCATCTTTGGAATACCTTGCATAAGTCGAATACATGATCACCTCATTTCTTGGAAAAAACAGTCAGATCATCCATATAAATAATGATGCACTTACCAATTATATCCTTGAAAGAAATGTTCATGGCTCTCTAGAACGTAGCTCTAGCATTGATCAACCCAAATGGAATTCTTCTGTAAGAAAATGTTCCCCAATTTGTAGTAAAGGCAGTCTTATGTCTATCCTCATATTGCACCATAACTTGGTTGTATCCAGAATACCCATCTAAAAAGGACATCATTTGTGATCCATTAACAATCTAAATCACCTCATCCAGTGAAGGAATTGGATAGTTATCCTTTTCTGATGCTATATTTAGATTTCTAAAATCAACACACAATCTAATCTCTCCATTCCTTTTCGTTACAGGAACCAAGTTTGCTACCCAAGTAGAGTATCTTACTGGGAATATAATGCATGCTGGAAGCAACTTCTGCACCTCCTTCTGAATAATGGGCTCTAATAGAGCATTGATTGGCCTGTGTCTCTGTCTAAATAGTTTGACATCCGATCTCAAGGGGATAGTGTGTGTGATGATCGAAGTATCATATATTTTCAAATCCTCATAACTCCAAGCTATTACATCATGATATGTATGTAAGGTATCTATAATCCCTTTCCTTTCTTCTGGAGTACATACCTTGCCAATAAGAACATTATTCAAATCATCTGATGTCCCCATATTATATGTTTCAAATTGGCTGCTAATAGACTCTCTTTTAGTCTGTTGTTCTTGATCCCTTATTTTATCCAATTCAAAAATATGTTCAAGTTGCACCATACCTCTTAGAATGGTATTAGTCTTTAGATTGATGATTCCTTCGAAGTCTATATCTACTTCTTGAGGCTCAACCTCATCAATAACTTGGGAGGCAAACACATCACAGCTTGTAATAAAATCTAGAATATGCTTATCATCTTCAAATACCTGGAAATTAGTGAGATTGTCAGGTATGGAAGGGACTGGGGTGAGCTCAACTATAAACTTCTTCAATCCTCAAAGGGATAATGGCTGCAGGGTACTAGCAACTTGCGCTAAAGAATCAGCAACCTAATTTTTGTTCCTAGGGATCACTTGGATATTGAAAGCATCGAACCCTTCTATGAGATCCCATACTCCATGCCTATAGTTGGTCATCCTTTTGTCATGACATGAATACTATTTTCTTACTTGTTTAATCACCAATTCAAAGTCTCTGAAAACCTCTAATAGCTTAACTTTCTTCCTTGATGCCATCAGTAAGCCATGGATCAAGGCCTCATATTCAACAACATTATTAGTACATTGGAACTGGAGTCTGTGAGCAGCAAAATAGTTCTTTCCTTGAGGGCTAATCAATTCAAATCCTGCTCTAGCACCCTATTTGGATTTAGATCCATCAAATCTTAATGTCCAACAACCATCAGGTTCTTTAGGCTTCAATTTACCTTGTTCTTTGCTAACGGTAGGAGATTCTTCAGGAAACATAAGGCTCTTACCCTTAGCATTAACTCTTATTTCTCCCTGTACCTTAACTCTAGTAGGTGGAACTAGATTGAGGCACTTTTGTATCTTTTTTACAACAATCTGACATAAGTTACACTCCAACTCAGAATGAGGTGCATCATGTACTCTGCACCAACTTGGAAGTAACAGTTCTTCAAATGTCATGCTTCCTTTTAATTGCACTTGATCTTCCATACATTTTTGGATGAACTCCTGAAAATTATCCAACAAACCAAGCTGTCTATCATCTTCCTCACTTATTTCATTCTCTGGTTCAATCAAAGTCTCAGGACCACCATTCTCTAGAAGGTGTTCATTTAAAGAATCTTGGAACATAAAAAATTCTTCATCCTCTATTATTGATGCAGCAAACACATAATCTCCCATGCTAAATTCAAACACCAATACCTGATTTGAGATATTTTGGTATTCTGTGATCACATATTTCATCCTAGGTTCTCTTTCAATTCTGATCTGATTTAGAACTCCTTTCCATGGTAACCACATGTGAGAGTGATCTATGGAGGTGTATCCATTCAAAGCCTTAGTAAAATCTCTTCCTAAGATCAACCCATAAGTATCAGGGATGTCAGCAACTTGGATATTGATCACTTGCTGCACCCTAGGATCTGATGCAAGCTACATAGGAATCATGTTCAATTCTCCAACCACACTCACCTCTATTTTATCTAACTAAGTAACCTTCTTTTGGAAGCTACAAAAGTGATACCCAATGCTTTGCAAATAGCAAAAGGCATAACATTTGTAGAGGCTCTTGAATCTAGAAGACAATTATGCAAATTCTTTCCAAAGATACAAACAAAAATTAGGAAAGGAGGAGTTTCCATCTTACCTTGAAATAAATTCAAATGAGTATCAGCTTGTGCAAACTAACCTTTATCTTTATCCCCCCTCTTTTCCACAGGTGGGACTTGACTTTTGGGTGTGTGAGAATTAGAAGACCTGGTAGTAGGCTCACTCGTGGCTACCCCTTGTGATGTCGTATTTGAACTAAATGATCCCAAAACTGCATTTCTAATAACATGAACTCTTAACAATTCAAAAGTAGAAAGACTCACCTTTATTTTCTTGAATTCTTCAGTTACATATTTGCCCAATTGCTCCACATTCAGGTCAGCATGAGCTTCTTTGTAGCCGCTGGTCTATTTATCTTTGGATACTTCAGCATTATTTCCCCTTGACAAGTACTAGGTTGGTACATGAGGATAAGGTGGATTATTACTAGCTTGTGGGTCTAGTGGTGTATTGAAATTATTAGGAGGGATAGAAGTAGTGAAAGGACCTCTAGCTTGGGGACCCCTATTGGGTCTATTTCTCAAATCATACTTCTTTGTTAGTTGTTGAAACATTTGAACTTCCTCAATACTAGCTTCTTCCTCATCCAAAGGGCCATTATCATTTTCGTTGTCCTCACTGAACAATTGGAAAATCTCATCTTCATTCAACACCTGCTCCACCTCATTCTCAACATTACTGGATACTTCTTCTAGTTCGTTTTCCTCACTTTTTGGGAATGAAGCATGATTAAGTACCAGTACTGGAGAATTGTAGGGATTCGAAGGCACAATTTCTTGACCAGTGGCATTATTTTCTACTTCATATTGAAAGATAGAAGTTGCAGTCTGAAATTCGGCACAATCTAACTCAGAGTGTTGGCTTATCTTATGGAGTCTGCACCATCTAGACAAAGTTGCTTCTACCAAGTACACACCATTTGGAGGCTTCTCTTGAGTAGAGGGCTGATCCAAGGGAGTAGGAATCCCCCCATTGTTAGGTCTAGTATTCCATGATCTATTAATCCTAGGTTGTTTCCCTCTATCAAATCCTTGTCTGCCTTGTTCGTTTCTATCAAAATTTTGACCAGAGCCTTGTCTTCTGTCAAAATTCTGACCAGAACCCTGCCCTCTATCATAATTTTGATTCCTATCAAACTATTGACCTCTTTCAAAATTTTTGTTTTCCCTGCCATAGCTGGATTGTATATTCTTCTGAGCAGCCTAAAGTTGGCTATTATGATTTCTCAAATAATTTACCTCTGTATTCAACCTCTTCACTTGTTCAGACAATTCATCCAACCTCTCCTTATCTAGATTGCTAGGTGGTGCTGGATTACCTCCCAAAGGATATCCAGGTATATTCCTAGAACCAATAGCCTGATTCAAGACTTTTGAATTCTGCAAATATGAAGGGAAACTAGCTTGTTGCTGTTGTAAGGGTTGATTGACTCTCTACTAGGGATAAGAAGTTGTAGGTTGAGCTTGATTTATAGGTGGACCTAGATGAGGAACCATAGGTAGTGATGGCACAGGATTCATTATTGGAGCATGACTAGTCAAGGCCTGATTAAGGGCTTGGATTTGTCCAGGGTGAGAAATGGGTCCCAAAGATGGCAAAGGTCCTAATAAATGCTGCCTTAAGTCTGTGCTGACTTTCACTGCCTCCACATATGTAGTGAGAAAAGTATTTGGAGGATTAGTCCTTTGTTTCAGGAAGGTGGCTGTAAGGCTATCCAGGGCTTCAAGATATATCTCTAAGGTAGTATCTTCATTTCTAGAATAAGGCACCTAGATTCTGGTGTATGCTCGACAGAACCTATAATTGAATGATCCTATGGGCTCATTAATCTCCATTTTTAACCTAGTAAAATGTAAGTATAGCTCATTAGCACTGATGGGAATTTTTAATTTTTGCAGAAATGCAGCTTCCAACTCAATCCAATTACGGATGGAAGCAGTAGGCAAGTGATTATACCAATAAAAGGCTTCTTCTCCTAGAGAATAAGGGAACAACCTACATGCAACATTCTCATGATTAACCCCTCTATCTCTCAGACAAGTCTAAAAAATCCGAATATGTTATTCTGCTACTTTATTGGGATCATGAGTATGAAACTTAGAACATAAATGCTCAGGGTTTTTGGGCATAACATTGTAATTATTGAAGATCAATGGGGATGGATTAGTAGCAAGAAAAGCCATTGGTGGAGGTAGGGGTGGTAATGGCTGATTTATGACTGGTTGTGGTTGTGGAATGGGAATCCCCTCAAAATCAAATGAAGATGAAGATGATGGAGATGATGGGAGTGGATGGGCTGGTAATGATTCTTCCCCTCCTCTGATCCTTCTTGACCTAGTAGGGGCTTGTAATTCTTGAAATTCTTCCTCTCCTGGAGTGGATCTAGTTCTTCTTCTAAGTTTCTCAGGAGAGATGGCATTTAAAAAATGCTCCAACTTGCTTGTTCAAAGGCCCTCCTTCTAGTGCCAATTTGTTGATGGTGTTTTCTGCACAGCAACAACTCAGACAAAATATGATATCTTATATCTCTTGAATGGTAAATCTCTATGGGAAAAGAGATAACCCCAAGGTCTGTAAAGTCAAGTCTTGACAATGCAGTGAAACAACTTAGAGATAATGTGAAAATACTAGTAATCACAAGGGGACCTCACTATGAGCAGAGCTGGACTTCAAACTTATCAAATGTAAGCAATAAATTGATACTTTCTAACTTGATATAAATCAGATAATAAAGAAATAGCAAAAGATAAAGGTTTGAGAGATAATCTTAAAACTACTTTTAATCCTAAGATTGAAAATGCCAAAGGATAAGACACTCAAACTGGACCAATCTCTCATAAACTATTTTTTGCTTGACCTAGATGAATCTGCAACTCCACATAAATAGTGCAATATTCTAAGGTATTGAAAGATTTTCAAATTATGAACATTCATTCAGTAAACCTTATAGCAATTGAGATGAATAAACTTTCACAATTGAACTAAGCACAAATATAATTCTAGGCTAACTTTGTAAAGCAGCTAACAATCAACTAACTACAAAAAGTATGGACTAGAGATCACTGCAAACATTCCAAACATGAAACCCTAAGCATTATCAAATCATTTAACCATAAACATTAAGAAATTTGAAAGATAGAATAACAAGGACCATGCCAGATGAAATTCCAAAAGATAGATACCAAACATAATATCCCTCTTATATTAAATCATCCAAGATAGCAACAATTCCATTTCTTCTATTACAACATTTGCTTGGAAAATAAACCCTAACTTGCTCGAATACTAGTTAACTACTCTCCTGATCTACCTATCCTTCTATCTCTATTTTCTAATCTCTTGTTTATTGCTCAAATGAAGCAACATGCCCACTTTTATAGAGAATCTACAAGGTAGGTCGGCCCAAATTATAATTTTAAAATAAAACATGACCTACAAGAGGTTGACCCCAAAGAATAATTCAATCATATGAAATGTGCCATAGCACCAATTTCATCAAAAACTGCCGAAGTATCAAAAGGGTCAGCCCAATAGATGTAAATTAATAGGAAGCACAAATATCAATGTAACTCTATATAGTCACTCCCCATCCTTGTCTTTAGTTCTATCCCCTTCAACATGTACGGCCAATAGGACCCTATCCAACTCAGCAATTGGTGGCACAAGAAAAACCCTAATCTTTCTCTCAAGAATCTTGATGTCTTCCCTTGCTTGCCTAGCTATACCATCCCAATCAGTTTTGTTGGTCAAATATCTATCAATGACTACAATGTATGTTGCTGCATCATCCAACTGATGTTTAGTAATTGACCCTTCGCTGACTGCAGAATAAACATCTCTCCACCATTCCCTAAGCTACTCCAAACTAAGATGCTTCAGAGCAAACTTTTTTCTTTGAGTCATGACTTCGAAGAATGAAATGCATTTGTCATACACATCTATTAGAGCATCCTCAATTTTTTTTGCCTATTTATTGATCTTCTTCAAGGCTTTCTACCTCATGAGCAGGATTTCAAACCATTCCCAAGATTCAGAAACCCTTGGAAGAGGAAGAATCCCACATCTTACCAATTCATCCTCGGTGAATCCCATTAGTGTTGTAACCTTCTGTAGTAGGAGATTAGTATCCTCCTTATCTTGAGCTAACACAGTCTTCAGCAATGTTACTGACCTCATAGCATCCCTTGCAATAGACAAAATGCCCTTGATGGCCTCATTTCCTTTTGCTTGAACACCTTGGAACCAAGTGACTATAGCATGTGAGGTTCCCTTCATCTTTTCTAACTCAGAGATTGTCTCTTGGGGAAGGACTCCTGCAACAGAAGAGGAGGAACCAATAGCTAGCAAAGGTTTCATTAACTCCTGCAAGTATCTTTTTAGTTTTTCATTCTCTCCCTCCAATTCATATCTTGTCTCCACTACCTTCTTCAATCTCCCCACAATCACTGCACTCAAACCCTCATATTCTTCAATATCTTGCTCTATGGTAGCATGTTCTAAATCAATAGTCTGAACATTATAATCTTGGGCACTCACATTGTCCCTATCTTTGTTTGGAGCAGGGGTAGCAATAGGGGCCACTCTATTACCAGATCCATCCCTCTCAATTCGGGATACAATCCTTGCTTTCTTTTTAGTTTTCTCCTTCTCCACATTAGCCATAAGGACATCCCAATTAGGAGGAGCATCCACCACTATTACCATTTTACTCTTCAAGCCTTTCTCAAGCCAATATGGAATAGTGGACCCAATAGGTACCGTGCCTTGCTTATCTCGCTCTTTCTCTTATTGATCAACAGTTGCATACATTTCAACACTCGGACTTCTAGGAACATCCACACTTGGATTCCCTTCTTGTTGCAACTACTCTATCCATTTCAACTCGGGATGGTGATGAGGTTTTAGTCACTACTTCCTATTGAGGGGATTTGTTCACTTGCTCCTATGCAGGTGAAATTGCATATGCTACCAAGGGAGACTGCAATACCTTATCAATTTCTGCTTCTGCCCTAAAGAGGTCTCCTTCCTAAAATACTTCTTCTTGCAACCCCTTGGGACTTTCACCCTTCTTTGGTTCTTCCTGTGGGTTATTAACATCCTAGGAAATAGATACACTCACCTATTCCTTGATAGGAATATTGACTGGGACCTTCTCCATTGTTGTAGTGTCCTTCGGGGAAGGAGTCCTTAATCTCCTCATGTAATCTTGTGTCCTTTCCCCCAAAATTTCCACCTCTACCACTGGTGGCTCGATTACCTTGTCATCCTTAGGAGTCTCTTCCCCTTTTTGTGATAATCTTATAATTCTTATTCTCTTTTCCAATGGTGGAGCACTTTCAACCTCCTCCTCTTCTTCCTTATTCTTCTCAACTTCTTTCTTAGAGGCATGTTTCCTCTTCTTAGCAACAGGATTTCTCTATTTGAACACCTCTACAACCTTCTTAGGTTGGACTTCCCTTACCTAAATTCTGAAAGGAGAATCCACCTTTTCTTTGCCCTTTTGTTCTGGCTCAAGTGACCCTTCAGAAGTAGAATGGGACTCCAAATCTCCCATTAGTTCATAGGTGCATGGAAAACCCTCACTTTCTAGCTCTAGAATTTTGTGCTTCAACCATATCTTGGTGTACTTAATTACTGGGGCAATGACCTGATCCAAATCAGTCTTTTCCTCTTCCAACCAATCAACTTCTCCAACTGGTTTATCTTTTACTGCCTCATAAACGTGACCCTGGATCACATTTCCATCCTCCTTAATCTAGTCCAGGATGGCCTTTACATTATACAACCTTACCAAGTCCATTGGCAGTCTTGAAAACTTCTTCTTCCTCACCTCAAACTCATTAGCGAGGCTAACCCAATAATCCTCAATATGATGCTTATCGCTATAATCCCTGTTGGCCTTCCTTTCAGCTTCACCAGTTATGTCAAATCTTGTTCTCTTGGTGTGAAAGGGAAGACCAAGAGTACCCATCTCCTCCTCCGAAGCATGAGCAGATTGAATGGAGGCACAAACTTCACCCATTCCTACCTTCAAAGGGAGATCATTCCCAGAACCTATCTTATGCATTTCTCCCTTTACTACATTGTCAAAGTCACAAATCTTCCTAGTGACTTCCAATAACACAACATGATCAGTGGGATATCTAGGGAGTCTATAAGGAGCCCTCTAAAACCATCAACCTTGATGTATGAGAAGGTGGGGAACTGAATAAACCAAACTCCATACCTTCCTATCAATTATTTTTCCCTTTTTGAGATTCTTACATGCTCTGCACCTTGGAGGAATCTAGTAATATACATTGTGAAGGCATCATTTGATCTCCTATAACTTCCACCAATTAGGTGCAACTGTGGATACACTTTGTAGATAGAATCTTGCCCAAAGATACCTCTAGTGCTCAACCCCTTATACAGATGAAGGCTTTCCAACAAATACACTAGATAAGAAGTCATAGTAAAAGTCTTGGTTCTCAAGACATTGCACAACTGATGGTGGATCACAACACTAATGGCACCTGCCTAGTGATATTCAAATCCTTGCTCCATTCTGGCAATCACATGGAACATTGAAGTCTCAAACATCCCCGCACTTTTCAATCCTACCAACCTGCTGAGAAGGGTGATAACATTATAGTATTCCCTCTTGAACTTGAGCCTAAACAGTTGCTTAGGCAACTTAGAGAAATGAGATTTAGGCTTCTCCAACCAAGAGTTAATCACCTGTTGAGATTTAACAATGTTTTCCTCATAATATTTCTTAGCCCCATCTTTGTCAAAGGCTACCACATGGGACCTATCAGACATGTCAAAGGTTGTAGCAATGGAGACTAGACTGAATCCTACAAGAATCCTACCCTAAGGGCCAATAATCCTCTATGTACCCCTATCATAATTCCTAGCACACTCTAGCACTAGCTCATAACACTGTACTATAGAAGGAAAGCCTTCCACATGGGCCAATCCGGAGTCCACCATTCTCCTTGACAACAAAGGAAGGTTAGGTGTTGACATCTCAGCCTTGAATTCCTTGTAATCCCACATGCCAACATTTTTGTTCATAATTCCTGACCAAATTGAAGTTAGCTTACTCTTAGGAATTATGCTCCTCATATCTAACTTAACCTTTTCTACATCCGAGATGGCAGAAGCCTTTGCACCAAGGTCAGTTGCCTTTCCCTTGCCTCGACCAGCAACATTTTGTCCTGATCCTGCCTACAAACACATAAAACTGACATATAATTAGATCCATAAGAAGTAATAAGTATATAAAGTCATTACCTCAAAATTCAGGATTTAGCCCCCCTCATGGAATCTACATTGGGAAGGTTTTTAGGAAATCTAGAGTAGGTAGATTCTAGCGAAGCAAATAAACAAAATCCCAGAACATCATTTAAATCACCAACTCAACCAAGGAAAGTCACTATAGATACTTAGCATAAGCTCTTTAAGTTAACCAGATGTATTACCGAGAAACCCACAATCCATAACCATCAAATTCAACATTTCCCAAAAATACCCGGAAGAATCCGTCGGAGACGGATTCTGGCGAAATCAACAACAGTTTCAACTAACGTGGGGAAAATGAAGGGATACGAACTGTTCGGGAAAATCCGGATGGAACGGATTTTGGCGAAACCCAAATATAACAATATCAAAGCTCAACATCGGTAAAATATACTGACCGCAGACTTCAGGAAAATCGGGATGGAATGAATTTTGGCGAAACCAAATGAAATCCGACAGAAAGTGAAAAAAGAAAACGAGATAGAAGATTCAGGGAAATCTGAAGGAAGCAAAATTCTATGAAGACCTCAAAAACCCAGACCTATCTACGTCCTCGGTACTTTTGTCAAAGCAATTCAAACCACTTTGGATCCAAGCCAAAAATCCAAAACCAACCCTACCTAGGACCTTAATGAATAAAATATGAACCAATGACCCACTTCTCAGCAATTTCGAGAAGAAACGGCCATGCCCTAGGTCGAAAACCCAAATGTCTGCCATGAAAGCATAGATGACTTGGTAATACACCAAAACAGAAAGCTTGAAACCATAGCAAGCCAAGGCCCAAACAAGAACTGACATTAGACCAAGCAAAAACATTTGATCAATAAAAATGAACTGGTGTACCAATGAAAACCCAAAAATGCTCAATGAGGATGTGCACCAAGAACCAGAAAACCATGAAAGACTCCCAAGCAAAATGAGGAAAAGCAACTGAAACCAATAGAGAACAGGGTGCATATACATACTATGGAAGCGCAAAGGTTATGATAAAGGAAACCGAAAAATAGCCACTTGATGCAGACTAGATACAACCCACGCACTTCAAAAGCAAACGTACAACTCAAATAACCTCGAAGATCCAGATACCCAGCAAAACATCAAGAACCTCAATACACATGCCCAAAGATAACAAATGCACAAACTCAAAATGATCAATTAATTCTCAAAGAATTGATATATCAAAGCCCCAAACCTTCGCACAAATGCCATTAATGCATTCGACAAGACAGTTGCGGTCACAAAGACTTTCAGGGATTCGACACTGCCACAAATTTTGGGGAAATTTGGGATGTGCGGACTTTCCCAAAATTAGTGCAAAAGATCAATTTTGAACAATAAGAAGGAATTGGGAGAATCCGACCTAGGCGGATTTTTCCAAAAATAGTGAAAAACTCGAGATAAAGCCAAAACTTCAGATTTTCACTACAGTTCAAAAGAATACCACTTCAATTGGCAAAATGGTCATTAAGGCACAAACCCAAGCAAGCAAAAACCCCAAAAAAGAAAGGGTCAAAACACCAAGAATGAAAAAAGAGGGTCCCCACTCTCAGTGGGGCGTGTGTGCAAAAAACTGCACAACACTTCACACACCTAAATTTTGATGTAATAAATGTTTTTCCCTAAGTATTTCGAATACCTTATTTTTCAGATAGTGAGAGAAAAATTCTTCCATAGACTTATGATTTCTTTGACTTTCCTTGTGAATGTTTTCCAAAGCCTCTGTAGATCATTAATACACCTTTTAGACAATCTTTCATGCTCCAGTATGAGCTACGGATAGGGGAAAAAAGGATTTTTTTGAAAAAATCCCCCTAGGCCAATAGCCTGAAATCAATTTCTTGAGGAATTACTCAAAACTGGTTTCGATACAAAACTATTTCCTACATTAGAATCATATTTTCTCACCCACGTATTCTTCATCTGATCTCTTATTTCATCCATAGTCACTTTTCCTTTCTCTTTATCATCTTTTTATGTATTTATGCCTTTCTATATCGGACCTCTTCTATCCACATTTTTGTTTCTACAGAATTTTGTAATGTGACCATATTTGTTGCAATTGTAGCACACAATATTTCCTTGTCTAGACCAATCATTCCATTTATTTCTTCTTGATCTCCATTGGTTATAAACATGCCTAATTCTTCGACAGGTATAACATTCAACATTCCTTCTATTGATAGAGTAGTTCGACACAATTTTGTATTCAATTAATTTATGACCAAGCTTTTTACAATTGAAACACTGACCGAAAACCGATGAATCTATTGATTTAACTTTACTTCTACATTGAGTTGCTATATGACCAAATTTATTGCAAGAAAAATAGTATCCATTACACTTCTGAGCATTATGTTGTCTTGTCAGATGCCTTTTTCTTTGTTCATCAGATTTTCTTGCCTGAAATTCCTTTGTCTAGATCTGAAACATTCTCCTTCTTCATATCCAATTCCCCGCTTGTCATTTCCATTCTTATTTCCTTGAGTCATTTCATCAAGCTTAACTGAGCTAATCTTAAACTTTTCCTTATATTCATTTGCAGTAGTAAGTTCATCTTCGAGAATAACAATCTATTTTTCAAGTTCTTCATTGTTTCTAGATTGTTGTAGTTCAATCTCCAATTAAATGAATTCTTCATTTACTCTTCTAAATTCATTAGATTTTTATTTTAAGGACAAGGAAAGTTTCTCCTAATTCTTCTTCCTTTCTTCAATCTCATTAGTTAGTTTCATCACCATAGATTCCATCTCATATTTTAGGAAAGCATTGTCTCTAGCAAGATTTTAACATTCTTTGGTTATTTCCTTCAAATTTTGATTCAAGTGAACATCATCCATGCTTCTTCTCTCTTTTTGCTTAATTTTATCACATAGACCTTTTCTCTTCTCCCCAGACTTAACAATCTGATCCTTCAATGCCTGAATGAATTTCTTAGCATCTTTAAGATTCTCTCTTAATTCCCTGACTTCTTCTTTAGACTGATCAAGATCATCTAGTGCCACCACAAGTTGCTATTGAAGACTACCAGAGTCAATTAAATTCCAAGATCCACCTCAATTTGTTAAACTTCTTCCAAGGAACTCAGATCTTATACCAATTGTTGGGTTCAAGGGAACACTGAGAGGGGGGTGAATCAGTGTTCTACAAATCTGAATTCTATTAATCTAATATTTAAACCATTTCAACATTAAACCAAAGGAAAGATGCAAACACACAAAGTAATCATCCAAAAAACCACAACACAAGGATTTTTATGTGGAAACCCTATTAGGGAAAAACCACGATGTCCAGGTAAATCCATAATTTGAGTACTCAAATATAAGTTTTACAAAAAGGAATGCACTTGCATTCAGGATCACTACCAAGAGCTCAGTGCTCAAAATAAGAAGGCTCAATTCCTTACAAAATATTTAGATTATGAACATTTGAAGGATTGAATTGAATTAATAGTATCTACTCATTCCTAGTTAGAATTCTTGTTAAGCTCATAGATCACATTTTGGACCTTCTATCTGATTTTGCAGTTCGCTTTTCTTTGCTCTGCTCTTTGCATCACAAATATTATATGTGTAGATGAATTCACAAAACTCTTCTAAATTTCACACCTCACACTAGCAGACTTCACATATCATATATTCATATAAAAAATGATACAACTGACCTCTTATATATATCCACTACCAAATATTTGATCATTCATATGTCGACTTTTATAAAATATAAAATAATTTTCAATTGTTTGCTAAATCCACAACTAATTCTTAATGTGCATCACCCATAGTCAGCTATAGAATAGTAGGGACCTAAGTAAGCACGTTTGAGCATAAAAACATTTAAAATTCCTTCTATTGAGAGATTAGTTTGACACATTTTTGTATTCAATTGATTTATGAACAAGATTTTTTCAATTGAAACAATGACCGAAAAATGACGAATCTCTTGATTTCATTTAACTTCTACATTGAGCTGCTATATGACCAAATTTATTGCAAGAAAAATAGTATCCATTGAACTTTTGAGCATTAGGTTGTCTTACCAGATGCCTTTTTTATTTTTTAATCAGAGTTTCTTGCCTAAAATTCCTTTGTCTAGATTCAAAACATTCTCCTTTCTCATATCCAAGGCCTTGCTTGTCATTTCCATTCTTCTGTCCTTGAGTCAGTTCATCAAAATTAACTGAGCTAATATTAAACTTTTCCTTATATTCATTTGTAGTAGTAAGTTCATCTCTGAGAATAAAAATATGTTTTTCAAGTTCTTCTTCATTATTTATGGATTATTTCAGTTCACTCTCCAATTGAATGAATTCTCCATTTACTATTTTGCGTTCATCATTTTTTTATTTTAAGTACAGGGCAAGGCTCTCCTCATTCTTCTTCCTTTCTTCAATCTCCTTAGTTGGCTTCATCACCATAGATTCCATCTCATGTTTTAGGGTAGCATTGTCTTTGGCAAGCTTTTCACATTCTTCAGTTATTTCCTTCAAAGTTTGATTTAGGTGAACATCATCCATGCTTATGCTCTCTTTTTGCATAATCTGATCACATAGATCCTTTCTCTTCTCCTTAGACTTAACAATTTGATCCTTCGATGTTTGAATGAATTTATCGACATATTTAATATTCTCTCTCAATCCCCTAACTTCTTCTTTAGACTGATCAAGATCATCTAGTGCTACCACAAGTTGCTATTTAAGACTACTAGAGTCCATTACATTCCAAGATCTACCTCAAGCTGTTAAAATTATCCCGAGGTACTTAGCTTTGATACCAATTGTTGGACTCAAGGGAACACTAAGAGGGGGGTGATTCAGTGTTCTACAAATAAGAGCTCTATTAATTTGATATTTAAACCATTTCAAAATTAAACCAAAGGAAATATGAAAACACACAAATTAATCATCCACAACACCATAACACAAGGATTTTTACATGGAAAAACTATTAGGGGAAAAACCACGATGTCCAGGTCAATCCACAATTTGAGCACTCAAATATAAGTTTTACAAAAACGAATGCAATTGCATTCAGGCTCACTATTATAAATAAGGATCACTGGCTCACAAATTATTTAGATTATGACCATCTAAAGGATTCAACTAAATTAATAGCATCTACTCATTCCTGGTTATAATTTTGGTTAAGCTCATAGATCATATTCTAGACAATAAGTCTGATTTTTCACTTCGCTTTGCTCTACTCTGCTCTTTGCATCACAAATCTTATATGCACAAATGAATTTGCACAAAAAATCTTCTGAATTTCACACCTCACACCAATAGACTTTGCATCTCATATATTCATATAAAAAATGATACAACCGATCTCTTATATATGTCCACTACCAAAGATTTGATCTTTCATATGTCAACTTTTATTAAACATAAAATACTTTTCAACTATCTGCTAAATCCACAACAAATTCTTAATGTGAACCACCCATAGTCGGACATAGCATAGTAGGGACCTAATTAAACATGTTCGAGCATAAAAATAATTAACCAATTATACCTTAAACATCCATAATGACTATATCTACCAAGTTGACCTTCTAGCACTAATAACCAAGAAATCAATACACTGGATTTTCTAACTCATACACTTATTGATATGCCAACACAAAACTCAAGAATAAGGTAGTCTAGATACCCAATAATATTCCTTGAGATGTGAAACATGAACTGATAAACTGATAATGCATATTGATCGACAGACTCAACTCCAGTCAAATACCCTATTCTTCACTCTGACTCTCGATATGAATATATATTGATGTGCGTACCAAATCAATGACTTAGGTTTCCATCAATGACAACACCACATGCCAACAATATCCAGAAGCCATATGCCAACACAAAGGGAAACACACATATGTATGATATGAAGTAGAATGACAAGGTACATAAACATACAATTTCAAAATTAATGTAAAGAGGAAAAAAGGAGTGGATCATGATTTGACTATTTGTCCAAAAGGTATGGATCAAGGCTCAACTGTTTTTCCAAAAAAAATGAGAAACAAACACTAGGCCTACAAGCTATGAACTTGTTGGTTTATAGATTTTTCACTTCAATTAATACTCTTTGGTCCACATAAATGACAACCTAGCCAATATTTGAGTCACTTGCAACTAACTTGCAATGATAGTTGCAAGTGCTCTCTACTTATTTTACAAGGAACAACTACCTTCAAATGATTTCTAATGATAAAAACATGGGGTATGATTTTCACTAGAAAGAAGAAAGGTACACTAACACCTACCACTAACCATGATAGTAGATGTGAAAGAGAGATTTCATAATAAAAATGAATGTAGACAAATGACACAAAGTTCACTTATCACAGTCACGAATGATGCTTAGGGAAAGCAAAAACAACAAATTCTTTTCAAAAGATGATTTAATCTAAATTCAAAGTTATAGAATTAAATACATGTTCAGCCCATTAAAACAACATAACATTGAAGAGTAACCACAAAGAAACACAGTTCAATCTAATCTAGAGAAAACATTAAGAAATTCAAATATTCACAATATCTTATTTATTTCTTCATTGTCAAAACCCAAGTTCATAGACTCATCTCCCTATACAACAAGAGTGCATGAAGATAAAACTACTTTTTCGCCCTTCCCCCCAAAATATTCCTCTTTCATTAACTCATAGGTATATATATATGCACATCAAAATTGTTACATTACAAAACAACGGTCCGAAATCAAGAAAAATTATGAAACATAAACACTTTCAGAATAGACATTATCATTACATGTCACAAAAATACATCTTGAATGCAGCTAAACCACTAGAGGTTTCAGAACTCTATATAGTTCTAAATGCATTTCCATAACCAAATTATGAAATTCGGCTCATTCTTCTTCTTTTTCTAAAACAAAAATCACCCAGTTGTATTCGATGTAGCTGGTTTTCTCCTTCCATGCCAGTGAACACAACTCAAAAATGATGTCAAGTTTCTCTTCATCTGGCCAATTTAAATTTGGTTGTATGATGGGCAGAGGCTCATCTTCCCACTCTCTGATATCACCAGGAAGTACCATCTTGAGAAAACTCTGGAGTTGAAAATGTCATCACCTTTCCTCATATGCAGGCTCACTTAACATTGGCAATGGGGAGTGATCATTTATTTCCCAAGAAAAATGTGTCAATCCATTACTAAATCCATTTTAGTGACCCCCATATTAAAAAGTTGTCTTTTTAGAAGATTTAAAAGATTATGTTAAACCTCAAGTTGGCATTTCAAAGTGTTTGAGAAGAAATTCCTTAAAGGAACCACATGATTCATTAAATGAGTTGACATTTCAAAAATCATGCATCTCACTTGGGTCTCCCTATCACTGAGAAGAAAAACCTCATAACCATCTATCAGGAGTTCTAAAGTTTTAAGAACCTTCGATAGGCCGATTGCATGTGACATCATTTGATAAGACTTGGAACTGCAAGAGCTACATATAAGTCAGTCGATTGAGTATTTTCAAAACTTACAAACCCCACAACAAGGTTATGGAAATTGGTAGGGCCGCGACATCCTCAAAAATCACTTATTAAAGAAGAAAAAAATGATTTAATTTTGAGTGAAATTTCGACGGGTAACATTGGCTCTGATTGGGGACTATATTTTGTAAAACATGTAGAGAACTCTAGAATAATTGGGGAAGAACAATCCAAGTCCATTTGGTACGGAGTCAAAAGAGATAACGGGGGAACACAAGGAGCCAGATAAAACCAAAAATGAGGAAAAATAGGAAAGGAAACTACACTACGAGCACACCAAAAATCCTATTACATACATGGTCATAAGGACCCTACATCAAGGATGCCTGTCATTGCTCAAGTGAAGCCATTAACAGGTTGAGAAAAATATGATCCACTATGAAAAAGAAGTCCACTCCTATGAAGTACTTGCAAACTTAGAAATAACACATAGTCCCAATGGCGAATTACCATATACATGCAGTCCTTGTGTATAAGCTCACAACCGAAAAGCCATTTTTCATCATATATCTTTGTGGCCATTTGAAAACCACTAGTCATACCTCCACAATATGTTTCAAATAAATCGGACCAATCTTCTTGAAAAAAATCATATTGTGTGCCTTGGTTCAAGTAAGATTTCACTTGACCCAAATCATTGCTAATAGTATTATCAAACACCAAATCATAACTTACTGAAGAAATTTTATCATTTTCTTCACCTACCAATTCATAAAGCTTGTCTTCTTTGAGCATTATTTTGACATTCACATTTCCACTAGTTCGAGAACCATAAATAGTTTCATTTTCAAGGAATGGACCACCGAGAGAAGCTTTTAAGTATCAATTCAAAATTCCAACACTATGACCATTCTCCATTTGTTTACAATGATCAATAATATCATATTTAGTATCCAAGCGGTGCCTCTTTCTTTGCAATATGATTTCAAAACAATCATTTTCAGAGCTATTATCAAAAATATATTTTCCATTTTTTTTAGGAGAAGAAAACAAGTTTTCTTTAGTTGATTGAGTATTATATTATTAAAAAAGGGGATTATTTCTAGCCTTTGATTCTTCACAGAATTTTGTTGGCAAGTATAGTGCATTGATTTTTCCCCAAGTAGTCTTATTTTCAAGATCTTCCCAAATTTTCCCTATTCTCGTCACCACTTTGACATTATTTTTACATGCAACAATAATCGTGATTTCATTTGGACATACAAGAGGTGCATCAAAATTCAAAGATTCTTCCTTCAACTTGTCACTTGAAACATAATCTATGGATAGTGCTAATTGTGACCCTTGGGCATTATATTCTAAAAGCATAGGATCAAATTTGACAGGAACTATTTCTTTTCCTTTTGTATACACAAAATATTCATTGGGAAAGCAAGTGGGTTGAGAATATAAATTATATATGCCTTAACTAATTCAATCAAACTATATTCTATTGCATGCATTTCTTTTTCTAATATTTCCTTTCCCTCAACCTTTTTATCCAAAGATTATAATGATAGTACATTCATACCTCTTTCAATGCTGCTAGAGTCACAAGTGAATGTATTCACATAAAATTCTATAATATGGCCATCTTCTCCCACAATAACACATCAAAAGTCATTGTCTAAACCTTTTAGGAACCAATTTGGGATAAAGATAGTTTTATGTTCATATGGTCATGTCTCTTCTTTATGGGAAGTGAATGATTGTTCACTTGGCCCGGTCTGCATGAATGTTGCAAAAGATTCAGTTTTCTTATCTCCAACATGTTGAAAAATTCTTTCTTGTTGCTGATTCTGGATCCAAGGTACTAATGTCTTCACCAATGTTGGCATAGAATCTTGTTCCACAAGAACCAATAAATTGTAAGATATCAGTTCCTTTGATCTTTTTGTTGTAGTTTGATAAGCTCTTTCTTAAAAATTTCTCAGTTGATAATATCTCTTATGCACAATTTTTTAACATCCATGCCAATTTGTAATATTTATGAACTGGCTTCCCTACTTAGCCTAGCCTCGAATTATTTTTCTGATATATTTAGATAAATAGAGTCTCCAACCTTCATTTATGGGAAGGCACCATTTTGTATCTAAAACAAGAAAATATCGATCTTTTCAGCCCCCAACAGAGTTTCCAAGAATCTTTTGGTTTACATATTTATCACTTCAACTAATACTCTCTAGCCCACACAAATGACAACATGGCCAATAGTTGAGTCACTTTCAATGATAGTTGTAAGTGCTCCCTGCTTATTTTACAAGACACAACTACCTTCAAATGATTTGCAATGAATAAAACATGGGGAATGCTTTTCACAAGAAAGTAGAGAAGGTACACTGACACCTACCCATAACCATGATAGTATATGCGAAAGAGAGATTTCAAAATAATAATAAATGCAAAAAAATGACACAAAGTTCACTTATCACAATCATGAATGATACCTAGGGAAATCAAAAAAAGAAGATTCTTTTCAAAAGATGATTTAATATAAATTCAAAGTTCTAGAATTAAATACATTCCCATTCCATCAACACAAAATAACATTGAAGAGTAACCACAAAGAAACACAATTCATTGCAATCTAAAGACAACATTAAGAAATTCAAAGATTCACAATAGCTTATTTATTTCTTCATTGTTAGAACCCGAGTTCACAAACTCATCTCCCTGTACAACAAGAGTACATGAAAAGGAAACTACTCTACCCACCATCCCCCAAAAAAATTCCTCTTTCGTTAATTCATAGGTCTATATATAGGCATATCGAAACCATTACATTACAAAACAACAGACTGGAATCAAGAAAATTTTTGAAACGAAAACAATTTTAGAATAGATGTTATCATTATGTGTCACAACAAGGCTTCTTTCATGTAGCTAAACCACCATAGGTTCTAGAACTCTACATATTTCTAACTGCATTTCCATAACCAAATTATGAAATTCTACTCATTTGTCTTCATTTTCTAAAAAAAAAATTACCTGGTTGTATTTGGCATAGCTAGTTTTCTCCTTCCATGCTAGCAAACACAACTCAAAAATGATGTCAAGTTTCTCTTCATTAGGCCAATTTAAATTTGGCTATATGATGGGCACTGTCTCATCTTCCCACTCTCTGATATCTCCAAGAAGTACCATCTTGAGAAAAATCTAGTGTTGAAAATTTTGTCACCTTTCCTCATATGTAGGCTCACATAATGTTGAAAGTAGGGAGTGATCATTTATTTGCCAAGAAAAATGTGCCAATCCATTTTACCGATCCCCTTATTTAAGAGCTTTCTTTTTAGAATATTTAAAATATTACATTAAACCTCAAGTTAGCATTTCAAAGTGTTTGAGAAGACATTCCTTAAAGGTTCCACATGATTCATTAAATGAGTTGACACTTTGAAAATCATGCATCCTGCTTGGGTCTCCCTATCGGTGAGAAACAAAATCTCATAACCATCTATTAGGAGTTCTAAATTTTTAATAACCTCTGATAGGCCAATTGCATGGGACATCATTGGATAAGACTTGGAATTGCAAGAGCTACAAATAAGTTAGGCGGTTAGGTACTTTCAAAAATTACGAGCCCCGTGACAAGGTTAGGGAAATTTGTAGGGCCACGACATCCTCTAAACTCACTTATTAAAGAAAAAAAAAGATTTTATTTTGAGTGAAAAATTGACAAGTAATAGAACTCATAAAAAGTAGGAGATGGAAAATTTATGCTAGGTCTACATGCTTAAATATGTCAACCATACCAAAAGTTATATTCTTGATAACTTTGATAAGGTGCCACATCATGATCAATATGTTGAATGAATATTGAAGATGAGAACAACAAAAAACAAGTCATTAGGACATTAGAAGTCCATATCTCAAGCCTAGAATCCATCATGTTCCAATATAGGCATCACTCAAAAATTTCTATGGAAAAAATGAAATGATTTCGATGTAGTAATACCAATGTAAAGGTCATACTTCCTATATGATATCATCACTAAGAAGGAAACATAAAAATAATGAGTGGGGGATGTATATACCCCCCACTTAAAATTTCAACATACTTTCTATGTTGGTATTTTAAGTAGAAAGAGGGGGGAGATGGGATCCTTTAAAAGAATGCACACCTCCAAAAACTAGTTTTCCTTTTCCCCAAGCATAGAGACAAATAAAATCACCAAGGACTATCATTTTATTTCCAAGATAAATATGGTTGCACTTAATATTTTACGACCATGAATGGTAATGAGAAAAACACATGAAGCTACCAATGCCACATAGTGATGAGCAACATGATAGGATTAAAAACATTATCAATTAAATGAAATAGGTGCATCAACATAAGGAAGAGAACTAAAATCCTTGAGATAATTAATTTTATTATGCAAATCCTTACACTCATTGGTAGAATGACCATGCACTCAATGATATGCACAAAATGAGATTATTTTGTAGAATATATTTCATATTCTTGGAGGGAGAGATATCAAGTGAGCTTGGAGAATCCTCGAAAAGGTTACTCTTGATCAATGGTAAAATATTTTTCTTTATTTTGTGATAGAGATACTTTGTGCTTACTACAAGGTGTCATACATACACAAGAATCTCTAAGTTTAGATTGTGAGATTTTTTACTCTCCCTTAGAGGAGGGTGTAAAATCTAATGAACCCCAATCATCACTAAGACATGTGTTTTAAGAAGAAGTAATATTTTTCCTAGGAGTGTTTTGCATGATGGCGTTGATATTGAATGAATGTTTGATGCTTTCATTTCTGTCAAAGGAAAATAACCAAGACCTCTTGTTTGTTGTTGCGAGGTACTCAACACAAATACCTTGTTTTTTAAAACCACATCATCTTCCATTATAGCCAAGTTGTTTCAAAATATCTTAACCTCTTCCATAAAGTTTTGTAATACCCCTCCATTTTGTTTCTTGTTCAAGTTGCTTTATGCTATGTTTGGTTGCAGTTACTTTGATACAGGATACATTTTGTTATGATGTTTAGACTATTACTATTGAATGACAACTATTATTGTGGGATGTAGTTATCTAATTATTGTTTCACATGCATTATGGATTAATGATGTTGTAGAGTTAACATGAGATGTTATTATGAGATTATTGGATTATGATGGAAGTGTCAGTTTCGATGAGTGTATTGGTGAAGAGGACGGTTTCGCATCACTCGCTTGTGAGTGCCCTACGAATCATGGTGTGTATTATATACTGGATATATTGTATGATGTTGTTTACTTGGTTGCAGGATTGTAGGTACATGACATCGACTCCACCTGGTTTCACAGGTTTGAGTGTGTCGATCCAACAGTTAAGTTGAACGGGAGATAGTTGCTAGGTAACATGTGTCAAGTTTACACCCTAGCCTTAGTGTGTCGTCAGTTGTGTGTGTCGAGTCATTGTCTGTCTTGCTTTGATGTTATTTAATTCTAAAGAATTCTTGATTTGAAAATAGATATTTAGAATAATTGCATTTAAATCATGTTGATGGTTATTTAATTTAAATAATGCAATTTGGATAAAAGTTAAATTAATTAATTATATTTAATTTATTTAATTAATTAAATTTAATCCATGGGGGTTGAATTTAGTTATTAAATAATTAAATTAATTAATTAAACATGATGCAAGAGAATGAAAGGAAATAAAAGAATTAGAATTAATTTTGGAATTTAATTCCAACGTGTGGGAATTAAATTAGAAATTGTAATTAAATGTTTATTTGAGAAATTGGTTGCAACTTTGGAAATTAATTTATTATTTTAAATTGCATTTTAAATTGAAAGTGGGTTTTCCAAAAGTGAAATTGAAATTGAAATTGAAATTTGAAATTGAAATTGAAATATCTAATTTGCATGCAATGTGAATTAGGGTTGTAAAAATTGAAATTGAAATTGAAATTGAAATTGAAATATCTAATTTGCATGTAATGTGAATTAGGGTTGTATTAGGTATTTTTGATTTATAAAGAATACATGTTTTAATTTGAGGGGAGAAAAGTTTTTAAAAAAATACATTTTTACAACAGGGAAGAAATTTTGGAAAATTTGCACAAGGGTTTGAAGAAAGTTTGATTGTAGAATTGATTGAAGGAAAGATTGTTTGCATTTGTTGAGTTTTGGGTTGGATTCTTTGGAGGATTGAAGAAAATTCAAGAAATCTTTGGAGGAGGCTTGCATCAGAAATTCATCTCTTCCTGTAGCTTCTTGTACCTGGTTTTCCTCTTTGTGTTTTATTGTTCTTGATTGTTTTTTTTAATAGTAGTGATTAAAGATTTGTTTGTTAAATCTGTTTTAGAAAACAAACTTGATATTAGAAGAAAATAATTAAATAAATTTACAGCCTTTGCTTGTGAAAATTCTTGAGTGAAAATTGTGAAAACCTTAGTTGAATTTAAATTATTTGGAGAAATTGATTTTATTGTTATTTAAATCAAACATAGAGATTGAACAATGCATTTAGAATGTTTTTAGAAAATGAAATTTTCTATTTATTATTAAAAAACGGATTTTAAAATCTCCAGTATAGTTATAATTTTCATGGTAAAATGGTCTGATTGCGTTGCCTATAACTTCACTTTCACAAACTGGGTTTTGAAGAAATTTAAAGAGTTTATGCATTTTGAAATGTTCTTACTCTTGTCCAAAAATCGTAAATACCCAAATCGTAATTTTTGAGTTATGATTGAAACATGAGACTGCTGTTAAGTTATTTTTCCATGGCTGTTCTGCAAATAAAATAATAATAAGTTGATATTTATAAATATTAATATTTTAAGTATTGTTATTATAATATTAAAATATTATTTAATATAATATTTTATATTATAATATATAATATTAAAGTATTATATTTATTTATATTATTTTAAATAAAATTTGTATATTAGATTAGTGGAATTAAAATTATAAACGTATGAGAGATTATTGTTTATTTTAAAATGGCATGTTAAAATTTAATTGAAAGAGTTAAATATTTGATTTAATGAATGCAATATATTATTGAATAGAGATTTAAAATGGATTGATTAGTGTACATGGAAAATGGATAGAGAAACAATATGTTATTATATTAAAGTGATTGAATGTTTTAAATAGAAAATTGAATGAGATGTAAGATTTGGTTAGGAAATGGAAAGAGTTTACTTGCATGGATTTGTGTCGATTTAAAAGTAAATTAAGAATTTGTTTTATTGATGAGGCAATAAATTATGCTATTTAATTAATTTTTATTTAAATTAATTGAATCATTGTGATTGGATTATGAAAGAGATATGGATTTAGTATATCCAAAAGTAGTATCTTCTTCATGATTATCTTAAAGGATTTAATTCTCTGTATTCAGTAAAGGGAAGTAAGTTTAATTGTTTTATATTTCCAATAATAAAAAGGGAAATAGAGGTTATGATTATTTTAGATGATCTAGTTATCGTGTCTTTGACCTTGTCAACACTACCTATTGAATGAGTATGGATTTAGGAAATCCAAATATTAGATTTCATTGATGACTTGAATGCTTTTGTTGCTATGTCATCAAGTTGCATTGTTGGTTTTGGGATTTAGTGTTAGTCCTAAATTATAAGTCTTCTAGAAGAACTTAGAGGATAAGGGTTGTTGAATCTTTATGCCATCCAATTGTTTTCCCTTGGGTAGTGCATGTCCAGTTTTACCCGGTTTTCACGAACGGGGATGTTTGCACCTCCTTGGTTTAAAAGCGGATCATGGGATCCGTGTCTCCTTGTATGGAGTGACCTTGTGATGTGGTTTCATCTTGTTGCCTCCAAGATGTATGGAGTGAGTTCTATTATTTGTATCTTCCTTGTGTTGGAGTGGATTATGATGCCTAGTTGGTATGTAATTGTGGTTCCCTTGGTGGATTATTTGGGTGTGTGTTGTTGAATAGAAGAGTGGCTTCTGTTAGGCTCCAGAGCCCAAAGAAGTAAACTGGATAACCTTCAGAAGTGATTTAAACAAGTGATAATTAAAATAATGTACTTAGAGGATTAGGACTAACTCCTCACTAATCAAGATAATTTAATCCTCACTCATAGACACAAGGGCTTGTTTAGACTTGGGATGAGTGAGAAGGCCTGGAATGGCAAGATCAACTATCTTGTCCTTGCGAGAGGTAGTTGATTCCGCATGAGTGAGTATGAGTTCCAGGATTCGGTTGAGGCCACCAGGATTACTTGTGTCGGAGCCTATGAAGAATGCCCAGAGGAGATCTCATGACAAACCTTGCGATGACACTCTATCTAGGACAACTGTTGTTAATTATTTTATATGTATGGTTCTATGAACATACTTGATCTACTTTATGTCTGGAAGCAATGTGACCTATGTCAGTGATGTTTGATTTGTACTTGTGTTGTACTTGAGTTGAACTAGATTTGTATTTATGGATGACATTTATTTGGTTATGTCAGTTTGAGTTAGTATGAGTCCGCCTTTGGTTAGAGGTAGTAGAATCTTTGTCCATGTTACTTTGTTACTATCTCCTAGCATGGGGGGTGGGCCTTCGGGTACCACATTGGTAGGGTGGAACATGCACCAAAACCATTGGGTCCCCATCTGTCTTCAGTACTTGGTGGCGAGACATCCAGATAGACAGCTCGCGGTTCTTGTTATAATTTTTTGCATTGTAATATTTTAACTTATATAAGTTATTTTATCTCTTTTATGTTTATGAGGTGGAATTTTGTAATTGCAACCTTATGTACTATTGCCTCATTCTGGGAATGAGTGATGTAACTATTGGATTAAGATAATGTTTATGAGATTGTATCTTGGTTGATTATCTTATTATGTTATGTGGTATTCTTATGATGTATGATGTTTATTTCATAAAGTTCATAAGGCTATGGTTATATGTAATATGTATGTGTGGGTTTGAGTAATTCTAACCTTGTAGCCTTAGAGGTTGTTGTTAACTAGTAAGTTAATGTGTATGTTAAATGCACTTTATAAAAAAAAAATTAATTCGCTTAAGATGTTAATTGCAACTTCCTTTAAGGTTACTTGGTGGGGCATTGCAAGTTTTTTCATTTCTTTTGGAGAAGGTAGTTTATCATGATCACACTCATTGTACATGGATGTTTAACTTTTTTTCCCTCTTATTTGCTAAAATTTGTGGGCTCGCATGGTGTTGATGACTCAACTTGTATTGATATTATAGCATATTATTTCTCTTTTCCTATTTTTGTGTAATCTTATATTCTCCCATGAATGTAGGTGTAAATTCCAATGATCCCCAATCATCATACAATAGTTTTTTGATTGGTGAAGAACACTTCTCTTCTTATTCTTACATCATAAAAACTTGTGTAGTTGGTGTCAATGTTGTAAAATGATTTATCAGTTTTTTTTAGTTTGCAAATAATTTTATGATTGTAGGTCATCTTTTATTGTGTTAACCCTATTTTTGTAAGTGTACTTCACTAGACAATTTAATGTTGAAGCAACCACATTCATTTCATGAATTCAATGCCTACCCAAGAGAATATTATATATGAGTTCAGTGGGCATGACATGGATAGGAATTTGCAATGTAACCTTACCAACTCTAATAGGTAATGTTATCACACCAAGTGATTATTTTCCCATATTATCAAATCCATAGATAGATAAAGATTCTAGTTGAATTTTTATCTTTTCCACTCCAATCATATGGAAAAGGATAACACTAAAAACATTGAGTGTTGAACCATTATCAATGAGAGTTTGTCTTATGCCAATCTTGTTAATTACAACCATTATCATCAAATCCAATTCTATTTTTGTACTTCTAATGGAAGTAATTCATCTTGATAAAAGGTAATATATAGGCTGATTGAATTAATACCTTTAATTAGGGCTACTACATCAACAACTAATAAAAAATTCAACGTCCATTCCATTTCCTCAACCATACCTCCCACCGGCACCTAATATCTCATAGTGTAGTGGTACACAATATTAGGAGTGTTATGAAGTTTTCTACAAGGTCATATTCTTTAACACTATGCTATGAGATATTAGGTGTGGGTGGGAGGTATGGTTCATAAAATGGAATGGATGTTGGAGTTATTCTTGGTTGTTTATTATTTCTAGTGTTATATGTATGAGCAATAGTATTATAACTTGGTTGCTACAAAATATTGTTACTATTGAGTTTTCCTGTGAAATTCAAGATAGCTCTTGGATTTTTTGGTTGGTTTTGAGGTGGTCCTATGATAAGAAGTGGCTTATGAGGTCCAATAAATAAAGCAATCTTAGGAGGTTTAAAATGAATTGTAGGTGGCCTAATGATTACAGGACTCTTTGGAGGTCCAAAATGAATTTTTGGAGATCCTATAATCAAGAGAGATCTAATGGATACTTATGTGTTCATAACCTCGATGGATGCATCTTTTTGTTGATGAATTTAACATGAGAGAGAATCTAAGGTGTGTTGCAAGATGGTGTGTCCCTTGGTCTTCCTTCTGAAGTATGACACTTAGGTTTGTGACATGGCTTAATCACCTCTTGTGGATCTTGTATAAATCTGGCAATTATATTGGGCATTAATAGGTTGATCTTTTGGTGCAACAAAAACCATGAATGAAAAAAATGGTATAAAAATTGAGTTCATAGGTTTCAACCCCTCACTTGAACTAGGGAGGATTATTGCAAGATTATGTGTGCCTTGGACTTCCTTGCACAATGCAATGCCTAGGTTCGTGACATGGCTTAACCACCTTGTATGGATCTTGTTTAAATATGGTGGCTATATCGGGAATTAACAAGTCGATCTTTTGGTGCAACAACAACCACCAATGCAACAAGGTTGCCTTATTAGTTTCATCTAAGTACGCATTATTTTTATCTTTATGTCCAACAATATCTTCCCAAATAGGAGATTTTTTAGTAGAGAATTAAGCAATATTCTCATGATTCTCAATGGTTGAATCTTCTAACACCAATACACCTTCATCACAAATAGGAGAGGTGTTGGGAAAATAACAACTAGGATTTTCATGATTGTTAATGCTTGCATCCTCTTCTATCAAATCATTCTCACAAATGGAATAAATATTGGGAGATGAATGAAGAATAGGAAAAGTGATGTTAAGAAATATGGAAATGATCTCATTCTCTTATGTCATAATATCTTCCCAAGTGGGAGAAGTAGGGGGAGAGGGACAAATAAGATCCTCATGATGCTCAATAATTGGACCTTCTGACACCAAGATACCTTCGTCACAAGTAGGAGAGGTACTAGAAGAAGAAAAACTATGGTTATCATGATTTTTGTGTTTGCATCCTATTGTATCAAAAAATCCTTAAAATTAGAGAGATATTAGGGGATGAGTGAAGGATAGGCAAGGTGATATTAAGGAATGTGTGAATTATTTCATTCTCATGCACTAACATAGCCTCATAAAAAGGAAATATATGAGAAGAATGACTAACATTCTTGTTAATGGCCTCTTTTATTTTATTTTCTTTTTCTTGACATATTTCAAAAGGAAATACACTAACATTTAGAATTTTGGGGTTGTGCCAAAAATTAAAAGTAATCTATCCAACTTATGCAATGATTTAGAAATATAAACAATTTTCCTATAGATATGATGATTTTCAATACTAAAATGCAATATTTGTTTTCAAATTTACAAAAAATCAAACAAAATGACACTTTTCTTGCACATGGAATAACAAACTTTCAAAATTTCAAAATAGAATTATGCAATCTAGAATAGACTGATAATATAGAGACAAAATAGTGGGTAGAAGTTGTTCAAGACACCTATACAAGGACATGTTCATCCAAGGGAGAATGCATCATTATATAGGGTCTAAAAAGTGAGAATTTGAATTTTTAGGTTGATTTTTCATGTTATTTTTTTAGTTGCAAAAAATTTAAGCAATGACTATTTTTCTAGATTTTGATGATTAAATACAAATGAAACTCATATATTTAGGGTTTTAAGGACTTCTAATTTCAAAAACCTTATAGTGTAAAAATGGCATGTTCACCAAGGTGGAACATAGGAAAAGGGGAGGGGTGAGATTTCACCAAAATGAAGTGAAGAAATTTGTGTGTGAATAAGGGTTAAAAAACACTCCCACTTTCCCTAATTTCATTAGAAAAAAGAGATCTCCCAAGGATAGGATTGACTTTCAACCTTGAGGTGATTCAACCTTATTAGGAAGGTCTACTATTTTATTATGATAGAAATGAATGATTGGAACTTTTGGGAGATGAATTAAAATGAATAAACTAACTAAATTGTATGACCTAACACTTGAAATGCAGACTATTATGATAACAAAAATGAAAATGATAGTTTGTAGGAAGCTTTGGAAAGTGAAAAGTGGTATTCAAACCTGTAGTAGGAATCATTTTCCCAAGGGTGAATGTGTATTTGTATAGTCTTTTTCCTCAACTTTAGGGATCCTCTAGTGCAAGATATGAGCTTTTTTTTACCCTAGGTTTCACTATCAGAAAACCACAAATAGCTTTTGAATCTAATATTTCATGTCTTAACAAAAATATTGAAAACTTTGCAAAATTTCTCTCTGATCAACTTTCAATCCATCGTCACCTATAAATATACACATACAAAGAAAGAAGAAAAAATGTTTTTTTTTGGGTGAAGAAGGGTTTTCCTTAATCAAACCTCACTTTGGTAATTAAGAATTGATATTAAAATGATGATAAGTGGATGTAATTGATGAATGAAAAAATATATGCTACAACTCAACATACCCTTAATGGATTCCCTTAGAGGACTAAAGTCTAATACATCACTCTAAAGACTGTATTTATCAGTGTTTATCTAATTTACTGAAAATTAGATTCCAAAATCCAATAATTTAAACTTGAATTTGAATCATTAAAATATTGCCAAAAACATATTTTAAATTGGGTCTTGGAACTTAAGGAGGGCCCATTCATCCTTGGATGAATGGGTCTTGGGACCTAAATCCAAGACACACAATTTCCAAGGTGTTTCAATTACTATTGGAAATTGTTTAATATAGGTTCCCCTTTTAGAAAATGGGAATAATAAAGCTTTAAAATGCAAGATTTGGATTTATTTATTGATTGATTTGATGATTGAATGATTGAAACCTACATCACAATGTTAGATCAAAAAAATGACATGAACATGCACAAACTTTGACATGATGATATGATCTTGATTGTTGTTGTAGATGACTGATAAATCTGATCTTCAGTGCTGTTAAAAATAACATAAAATCTTGTAAAATTTGCCTCTATTTTGTTAGTTATGAATTGATAAAATGACCATGTATTTATAGGTGTTTATCTAATTTCCTAAATATTAGATTTCAAAAGCTGACAATTGAAACTTGAATTTGAATCATTAAAATACCACCAAAAAAATATTGGATTGGGTCCTCGCACTTAAGGAGGACCCACTCTCCCTTGGAAGAATGGGTCCTAGGACCTAAATCTAAGACACACAATTTCTAAATTGTTTTAGTTACTATTGGAAATTATTTAATACAAGTTTCCCTTTCATAAAATGGGAATAATAAGGCTTTGGGATGCATAATTTGGTCAATTAGAATCTTAATTAAGTCTAGTTAATTTAATGATCCCAAACATAGTGTAAAATTGTAAAGGTGTACAATTTTCTACACTATAGAAACCTAAAAATATCATATTCATCATAAATTATAAGGAAAAGCGATCACATTCTCCCATATTTATTAAATATTATCACTATTAACCCCTATGCAAGAAATCCCATCAAAATCATGACTTAAATGTGTTGAATAGACCTAGAGACTAAGAGTGGAGTGAATCAATCTAATAAAAAACTTAAACCCTTGTAGAACACAAATTCCTCATAACATTGCATACTTCAAACCTTTAAGCAAATTAGTAGAGAGATATAGAAATTTAAACCTTCAACATTTTTTGCAATTAAAGATATAACAATCATAACTCTAATCAGATCCTCAATATAGGTGAAGGAGACAAGAACACACACATCAACAAGATGAAACCATATTTACATGGAAAACCCAATGGGGTAAAAACCGTGGTGAGATTTAATTCACAATATAAAGGCTCATTGTCAAAAAGGACTTGCAATATGAGGTTTACTACTTTAGAGAAAGATACAAAGGACTCGTAGAACTAAAGAAAACACAATTCCAGGTGCAAGATACAAGGACCTAATAAGATTCACTATCTCAAAGTAGGATATGAAGAGTTTATAAATTATTAGAATATATTTCAGCAATTCACTCTACTGATCGAGGCATTCAAGCACATTTGATCTTTCTTCTTTACACTTTAGCACTAACTCTACTAGATATTAAATACATTGTACATACACAATTCCTCACACTTGTTATAACTTACATATATTTTCAACTTAAATGATCTCTCATTTATATCTACCACAACTCTTCACCTTGAATTAGGTCATCTAGGAAAGGATACAAACAATGAATTCACCAATTCAACCACAACAACATATTGTTTTCCTATTCAAAGGATAGAGAGGACCAAGAAAAATATTATTAAATCTTCCAATGTGATCCAGATAAATTCATATTCTGGAACACATAAACCTAATTCAGCATCAATGAAACATGTAGATGAAACATGAAGCACATAACTAGTTAGCCCAAAAATATACTTCCGATTGAATTAACTTAATGTAGTTATAAAAAAGATATGCCAAGACCCAAAAAAATATTAAAACTTCTTCAATTGATGGTGCAAACCTCCAAGAACATGGCACAAGAAAAATAACAAGCCCTCTTAGCCATATATCCACAAGTAACCCAAAACTAAAACTCAAAACATAATGCAACACGAAAGAGATCAATCAATAAAATGCAAATGACACAAAGATGTTCCTTGAATATCCTGCAACACTTCTAGAAACCTCTTTCATACTATCATGCCACAAAAAACTACCAAAAATAAAGAAAATATATAATACTTCTTCCCAAATACATAGAATGCATAGCCATGAGATATAACATTAACATAAAAACTTGTGGAACAACTCAACCAATGAAATTGGAACTAAGAAATTACACTGAAACTGAGAAAATGTTCGCCAAGTCATAGGAGCAAAGACATTAATGTGGATAAATGCAAAGCATTTTTTGGACTAGTCTAGATAGCCAACAACACAACCAACCTTTTGTAATTCATAAAAACCTCTCTGAAAATGCAGTGACCTAAAAGGATAGGAGTGAAAAATCCACAAATTAATCATCTTGAATCCTAAAATACAAGACCATATCTTCAATAATGGAGGAAGGCAAAGCATTCTCCCAAGAAATTCTTAAATCAACTTTTTGAACCTAAAATGCTTAAGAAACTTGTAGAGTTCATAAATTTATTCTAGAAACATATAATTCATCACAAACAATAGGAGAGAGCATAAGAAATACTGTAGACCTTAAGAAACATCTCTCCAGTATAAATAATACTTATAATCCTTATCTTAATATATAATTATGAAATCAAATCTGTTGTCAGCAACTATACTCAATACTTCTTAGATAAGGAATGAAATCCAACCATGAACTTTAGAAAAACCACCATATACCAATGACATACATTTCCAAGCAACAATCACTATAAAAATCTCACTAAGTTCTTGTCATTAGGGATACCAAATTCCAACAATCTTCCTTACTTTTTAAGTGCTGACAACATGACAACTACAAAAAATTCACCAAGTTTTTTCATCAACCATTGCCAGCAATATAGCCACTGGTCATTAACCACTGTCAACACTACAACAACTAATTAGTGTAAACATCAATGAAAATAACTTCCAACGAACTATTGGAATTTTTTCATATATTGTCATTGATGTCACCATGTTGGTTTGGTACCAAGTACCGATGTGAGTATCACTCTTATCCTATCTGGTATTCAATCCGATATCTCTGGTATATTGGTCCACATATTTCCTCTGGTAATTAATATAATGTACAATTGTGGGAAAAGGGTTGTAATGGTTGAAAGCATGTATACATGTACTCTTATATATTCATATGATCGGGTAATGTGTTGGCATCGGTTCTTGAGATTTAATTTATGTATTAAGTTAATCTTGGATGACATGTTATGATTTGCATCAAAGGCCAACCTAATCAATGCATGCAGATATATCGGGTATATATAAAAGATGGTTAGAGGATAAGAGAGTGAGGAAGTGATGAAGGATAAGTAATGTAAATGCAAAGAGAATAAGTGTGTGTATAAATGAAGTGTGTGAATAGTGATTAAAGATCATTTAGGTGAATACTCTAAGAATCAAAGGAACTGAACTTGCACATGTGGTGTAATTTCTTAGTTCAACTTTGGTAGTTAGCCATTTTTGTTTACTTATTTCTATAGGAAATGAGCCTCCATTTTGGACAGTAAGTCTTTATAAGCAACGAGCTTCTATATCTAGCAGTGAACCTCTTATTATCGGTATTGATATAACTTTATATACTTTGAGTTAATCCTCACCCTGGCTTTTCCCTCATTTGGTTTTCCATGTAGAATATGGTGTTCATGTGTTGTGGAACTTAATGTTAGACTATTAATTTAATATGTTTTGTGTTGCAATGAAGTTCTAAGTACTTGCTCAATGAGTTTGTGTGGATACTGATTCAACCCCCCTCTCAGTATCTAATTTATTCAACAATTGGTATAAGAGATTTGGATACTCTGGAGAAGTTTAACAAATTGAGAGAAATCCTATAGATTGAAAAAATGGATAAAGAAGAGCTTCAGACTACCCTTGAAGATATTGACAAGGCTGAAATTGAAAATAGAGACCTGAAGGAAAATCTTGATGAAGCAAATGAATATATCTTAAAATTGAAACATCAATTAAATAAATTCAAGGAAAGATACAGATAAGTGAGTGAGGAATTGAAACAAGAAAATGATGAAAATACCATATTGAAATTGAAGATAGATGAAAAGAAGAAAGTTGAAGAATGTTTGAAAAAAATGATACAAAGAAAAGCTAATGTTTGTTGTAGGCTTGAACAAGAAATAATGAATCTAAAGACAAAAGTGGCTTAGGTAATAAAGCTGATGAAAAAATGAAGAATTCAAATATAGTAAATAATCAGAAGAGTCAAGAAAAAGGAAAGAAGAGAAGAAATTTTGGAAGGAAATTACTTATCAAACAACTAAATGCACAAAGGTACTCATCATTGAAAGATTTTTTTTTTCCATGTAATAATTTTGGTCATAAGGAAATGGAGTGTAAGAGTAGGTTGAACCAGTTTTTTGGTCCCTTCTCTCAACAATGTTATACATGCAACAAAATAGGACATAAAGCTATTGAGTGTAGATCTTTGGTAAAAATGATGATGAATAGGTTCAATGGAAAATGGATGAATCAATCATTCAATTTTTATTGTTATACTTGTAACATGTTTGGACATAAAGTGAATCAATGTAGAATAGGGATGAATAGAAATCAGACAGGACAAAGAAATATAGTCTACTACTATTGCAAGAAACCAGGACATATCTCAAAGGTGTGTAGAAATAGAAAAGAAGAGCACTCTGCTCCGGTGGAAGATGATAAATTGGTTAAAAATATTGATAAGGAAGAAGTTAAGCAGGAAATGAGAAAGATTTGGAAAAAGAAAGAAGGATCAGATTCTACTAGTGTATCTATACCCTCATTTTGTGTAGATGAATCCTCTGGGAATTAGACCTAGCTTGGTCTTAGGGGGATATTTATCAGAAAATAAATTAAACCCCCATAAATCTAGTGTGTCAAGTGCTAGCACATTGATATATTGTAAAGAATGACATGATATAAATGATGCAAAAGAAACCAGATGAAAAGATGCAACCATGTTCTTTTGCGGAGTAAATTAGGGTTTCTTAGTATAAATGGAAGAGAGGTTTGCCAAATTTTTGCAATTAATGGGAATTAGCGAAAAATGATGAAGTATAAAGGAAATATCACAAACCATTTTGGTCATCAAATGCATTCAAAGAATTTGAAGAGCGCTTGGAACCTTCTTGAAGCATCTCTGAAGCGATTTGAAGACCCTCGAAGAAATCATTGTGGATATTCAATATAGGTGATGAAAATTTCCCTATCTTGTGGCTCAAGAAGAAGGTAACTAAATCATTTTTTCTTGTAAATTTTGAGAGCTATAATGGAAATTTATAAAAGAGGATCGAGTAGGAATACCCCTTTGAACTTGAAAGGAGTTGAGATGGATGAGTTCAATCAGAAAATAAAGAGGTTAGAATTAGGGTTGGAACCAAATGATTTTTGGAACATACAAACCCTAGGTTTGGATATATGGGGAGAATTCCCTTGGTTTTCTGAAAAAGAGTTCATCTTGTTCCTTCTAAGAAAATTCAAGGATGACAACATTTTATTGGACAAACCTTATCTCATTTTGAAAGAAGAAATTGAAGCGGTTACTGGATTGTGCGGCATTGGAGAACTTCCTGGACGAAAAACTATAAAACACAAGGAAGTGGAGGAAATGACAAGAGTTGATAATGACCCCCGAACACTGTTGATCGATACTATTGGTGATGCCTCATTTAGGTATGTTGCATACGACATTTCTTATAAAATATTTTTCAAAAATCATGAAGGCTCTACTTCGGCCATTACAGTTTATCTAACACATAAAATGGTAAAAGAGAACATACAATTTGATTTGTGTAAGCTAATTTTTGAAATTATTACCAAGAATATACAAGTGACACTAGGAGAAGGATACCCATTCTATTTTGGGTCCTTTCTTACATGTTTGATGTTTTATTTTCTGTGTTGGGGATAAGGAGTTGGTTCTATCATCATAGATCAACATCTAAGACAACAGTGCCTTAGTGATTTTCATTTTTATCACTTCAAAGACACAAAAAACTATGCCATAAAGTGGAAGCAAGCATAGTTGATCCCCCATTGATCCTCTAAGAAAAGTAAATGCTTAACTTATAATAGATTTAACACAAGCACCGATTTAGTTTGCATAATCAAACAACCATGAAAGACAAAACTATGAACACATAGATTTACGTGGGGAAAACCCTTTCAGGTAGAAAACCCCACCCTCCAAAACAGTCATCTCACATGTATTATTTAGTAACTAAAATGGTTACAATAAAAAACCATAGCTATGCTCTTCAGGAGATTACATCTTGTTCATCTAGAGAATAATACAGGAAACACAAAATAGAATCTTCACACAATTACAATGTCCTCATGACATACTATGTTGATTCCCTTCAACTCCTCACAAATGACTGTCATAGCCAGCGTCATGGAAAATTAGGTTCACATCCATTCAGATCTGAGAGTCTAAGTGTTCATGGTAAAATACCACTCGAACACTCATCGCCTCTCTCTTCGCTCATCCTCCTTATTGAATTGCAGACCCAATTTCTTATACCATGTGCTTACCTATTCAGTCTACCAATGGTCATCAGGATAATAAATTATCCACCTACAAACTTGCCATTTCTAATAACGTGCACCGACCTTACAAATGCATCAAGCCACACACAATAGTAAATCAACTTTAGACACATCTATCAACCTTGCTTCAATAATGCAACTCTATCATAATCAAGAAATAAAACATTCAGCCTATGGGAACTTAAAGAACTTGCCACGTGTCGCCATTCCATTTATTTTTTTCTTCTCACAATTATTCAAACCTATCCAACTCATTCAACCAAGTTCCAAGCTCATTCGATCTCTTACTACTTAACCACCAAGCTCCTTTGACCTAGCCGTGGTACAACAGTGAGCACACCTGAGCTCAAATAGCCTTCTACCTCGCTACCACTACCCCATCGAACTAGCCTCACAGTATGGCAGTGAGCTCAACTGAGCTCACCCGAGATTCCACCATGCTACCATGCTCTAGTTTGACTCATGCTACGATAAGGTGGTGAGCTCGAATATCACCGAGCCGAGAAAGTAACTTCACTGTGCTATCATCGAGCTCGATGGGACACCCTACAGTATGGCGGTAACTGCCTATTTTGACCACCATCTCCACCACACTACCACTGACCCTCCAAAGCCTTCCTGCGATGTGGCGGTAACCGCCAGGCTGACTCCTGGCGATCTCACCGCAGCCACCATGGTGAGACTCACCATCTCCGGTGGGGCAGTAACTGCCAAGCCCACCGCTAGCTGTCTCACCATGAACACCGCAGTGAGAGGAACCATCACTAGCAGTATGGTGGTAACCACCTATCCCACCCAGGACACTGTAGTGAGAGGGACCACCACCTGTGGTATGATGGTAACTGCCGAGCCAAGCCATTCGTGGCCTTACCGTACCACCGTAGTGAGAGAATCCACCGCACATGGTAAGGTAGTAATTGCCAGCGCAGGTTGCAGGCGGCCTTACCGTGCCACTATAGTGACTGAACTCACTACACTCAGTAAGGTGGTAATAATCAAGCACAGACCGTGGTACCACCAAGACTAAGCCAAATAGTCATGGTAAGGCGGTAATGGCCAAAACATGAAGAAAAATGCCAATTTTTCAAGGGATTTCAAGCCAGAAAGTTGAGACAGATTTCCCAACATTCTGAAATCACTACCAAGAAAGAAAGAATTTGAGTGGGAATCTGGGATTCCCATTGCAAAACATATATTCAAGGACTTGGAAAGCTTGGAGGATAAAGCAAGTGTGTGCAAAAGCTTTTTCCTATCATTATAGAATGTAAAGAGCTCTGATGAACTCATGGTGAGTCGATTTGAGGAAGGCTCTTCCTCCAAGAGGAAGGAATTGGAAGTAGTCACTAGCAATTCCCCTCTGAAATCGAAGAAAATAAAATTTGAAGAAGAGAAAGAAGAAGAAGAATCTTTGGCTAGATCAAAATCTTTTGATCCAGAAGGCATCCGGTCCATGTTAATAAAAGGAAAAATGAAGAAAGTTGGTGATGTATGGAGTACAACCTCACCCATTGAAAGACTTAAAATTGATGATTCTTTGGTTGAATATCTACTTTGTAAAGGTATTGATATATCTTTTGTTTATAATTCATTACCTAAAAATTTAGTTGAAATAGTTGAAGATAGAATGTTGCTTGAAGGTCCAAGTGGACGTAAGTTGGAAGCTTTAGTTGAGAAGAGGTGTTCTAAAGAAAAGAAGACGTTATCTAAACTAATTGTAGAGAAAAATAGATGCATAAAATAAATGTCAAACATATACAATTATTTCCTTCGGTGGCTTGTTGTAGTTGATAACTTTTGAAGAAGAATTAAAGCAATGGAATTTGAAGTGAACATCATTGGAAATAAATTTGATATTTTTGAGGATAAATAAATGAAGCAAAGGTTGAGAATTGGTGAACTTCAGGATGAAATGATCATTTTGTAGAGGAAAATGGATGACATAGTGAATACCTTTTGGCTTCTTAAGGATGTTGTTGAGGCCCGGTTAGACCATCTTTCTGGAATACTCTCTGATGCAAAATACTATGAGAAAGCATTCTCATCCATAGATTGGTCATCCTCCTTCACATTGTTGGTTGTACTAGATAGTGTGTGTGTAATAATGGAATTTCTAGTCCTTGAATGGAATAAATTATATCCTTTTATTAAAGAGAGGTACAAAAAGGTATTTCAAGTGACAAGGGTCATTCTGGTTTGAAGGATTGGTTGTTTCAAAGTTTTGAAATTTTTGAATGAATTAAGACTTTTTGAATACTAGATGTCACCATTTTTACATATTTTTGGTGCCCTTTTCCATTGATGTCAAAGGGGGAGAGATTTGGAGAGGACTTTGAGAATTTTCAGAGTTTTTGGAGAGGGAGATTTTTTTTTGTCTTGGAGAATTTTGAATCATACTTTTTGCACATGTTTCCATCAATGAAAAAGGGGGAGATTTTTGGAAGTTTGTCATATATTTTCATTGATGTCACCATGTTGGTTTGATACTGAGTACTGGTGTGAATATCACACTTATCCTATCCAATATTTGATCGGGTTTCTCTGGCATATTGGTCCACATATTTCTTCCAGTAATTATTATAATCTACGGTTGTGGGAAAAGGATTGTAATGGTTGAAAGTGTGTATACATGTACTCTTATATTTTCATATGATCAGGTAATATTTTGGCATTGGTTCTTGATATTTCATTTCCATATTAATTTAATCCTCGATGACATGTTATGATTTGTATCAATTAGGTCGACCTAATCAATGCATGCAGATATATCGGGTATATATACAAGATGGTTAGAGGATGAGAGAGCGAGGAATTGATGAAGGATAAGTAATGAAAATACAAAGAGAAGAATAAGTGTGTATATAAGATAATTGTGGGAACCATGGTTGAAGATCATGCGAGTGAATACTCTAAGCATCAAAGGAATTGAACCTGCACATGTGGTGTAATTTATTAGTTCAACTCTGGAGGTTAGCCATTTTTGTTTACTAATTTTTGTAGTTAGTGAGCCTCCATTTTGGATAGTAATTCCTTGTAAGCAGTGAGCTTCTATATCTTGTAGTGAGCCTCTTTTTACTAGTATTGATATAAATTTATATACTATGAGTTAATCCTCACTGTGGTTTTTCCCTCATTGGGTTATTTGCATAAAATATGGTGTTCATGTGTTGTGGAACTTAATGTTAGACTATTACTTTAATTTTTTCAATGCTGCAATAAAGTTTTAAGTACTTTTTCAATGAGTTTGTGTGGATACTGATTCACCCCCCCTCTCAGTATTCGGTTTATTCAACACAAACTTATACAAAGCTCCTCAAGTGTTTACATCAATGAAAACCCCTTCCAAAACTCTCCCCCTTTTACATTGATGGCAACACACCTAATCACTATCCCCTTTTGACATTAAGGAAAAAGGAAAAGACACACCTACATATAGAAGTAAATATTGCATACTCTAACTTTAAGGAAAAGGGCCAAATATCTTCAATTGAAATAGTGACACAAACTCCCTCTTTGACCAACACTTCTTTTCAATACCTTCATAGCTGCATCAAGACCCCCCTATCCTATTTTAAGAGTTGGTATAGAATAAATCTACACCATGCAAGATTTTGTTGAAGATTATAGCCACCCAAGATCTAGGAACTTCATGAAAGAATAAGAGAGATCAATATGCAATGCTCAAGATTGTAATAGAATTAAATCTAATAGAATTCAATATCATAGAATTGTTGATTTACATATGAGACCACCTGCTTATATAGCCAAGGTGATACATAGGATTAAATAGGATAATGACAAGTCTCTTAATCCTATGACATGAGACAAAAAATCATAACTACCTAGGAAACATGTGTTTAAATTCAAACGATAAGATAATATATAATGACAATTAACACCTTCTAGAAAGATTCCTTCCTAGGACCTAAGTAAACTTAACATGCCAATAATTTTCATAGTAATGAATTAACTAGGCTCAAGAATTTATATACACCTACTACCACCTCCCCCTGAGAGGTAGCACACAATTTCTCTTCTTCAATTTTCTCCCCCTTTTATCTACATGCATTCCTTTTTGAAGAACTAACAAGCTCCCCCTATTAGAAAACAACCATTACCAACTCCCTTTGAGAGGAAGCTACCATCAGTCTTGGAATAAATATATATCTTGAAATACTTACCCTAGACAGATACACCAATTATGCATCTAGTTAGAACAAGGAGTGGCAATAACCCCTAACTTTTTCCAAAGATACTCAAAATGGTATGTGCAAGATCATCATGGAAAAAATAGGCCCTTAAGTGCTGATGAAAATTTAGAAATCAAAGTAAGGAAACTTGATGTAAAAATTTGAATAAGTTGTCTATATTATTTCAAAAATATGTAAGAATTGAATCTATAGAAAATTGAATATAGTTTATAAAATACTAGGTTTGTTTTTGTTTTAAATCTATTTGGTAAAAATTTGAAATTTCAATGCAATAGTACTTAAATTTCAAGGAAAAAATAAGAAGTAGCTATCTCTCTAACCACCCTAACCATAATAAAATGATAATTATTTTTTATAATATAATAAGTAGAGGAATCATGTCCTAATGTGATGCATATTTTTTGAAATTTTTTCCAGGTAAATAAATAATTATGATTTTTTTATTACTTTTAAAAACTATTAAAACTCGTATGTCTGACCACCTTAACTTGGTCAAAAATTCATGAAATTCATTTTTTTTTAATCCTATAGTATGAAAAGCATAGAATGTGACACATGTTTCAGATTCAAAAAATGTGATACGGTTTGAAAGCTATAGATTTTTTTCAACCAGTCTATCAATCATGACTTTAGTCATAATTCAAATAGAAAATGAATAATAATTATTTATTAAATTCAATGTAAATCATAATTTATATTGGTGGAAAGATGAGAATCTCTTTTAAAAACCCTTTTCATTTCATCAATTTTGAGTAAAAAAAAGTCGTCAGCCACATGGGCCATCATATCACTTACATATCACCACTTTTTGGCCCATCATGATCCTGCACATACCAAAAGTATCCTTTGAAAGTTCCTTAGTGAAAATGTCTACAATCTGATCCTGGGTAGGCACATACTCCAATCTAAATTCATGATTTGCAAGACTTTCTCTCAAATAATGATATCAAATAGATATGTGTTTAGTTCTCAAGTACATTACTGGATTCTTGGAAATATTAATTACAATTATAATATCACATAATATGGGAATAGATTCATCATATACTACCTTCATATCCTTCTAGGTTTGCTGCATCCAAAGAACTTGGGTGCAAAAAGATGCTACAAAAATGTACTCAACTTATGCTATGGATAATGACATTGAGTATTTATTTTTGCTAGACCAAGAGACCAATATGTCTCCCAAAAAGAATGAACTTCCACTTGTACTTTTTTGGTCATCCAAACAATCTACCTAATCAACATCAGTGTAAGAACTTAGAGAAAATTTATTATCTATTTTATACCACAAGCCATAATCTATAGTTCCCTTCAAATATCTGAATATTCCTTTTACAACTCTTTCATGAGATTGTTTAGGGTTGTCTTGAAATCTAGCAAACAAACATACCACATGCATGATATTAAGTCTAGAAGTAGTTAACTATAATAAACCTCTAATAATAAACCTATAAAGAGTTTAATCAACTTTTGAAGACTCATTATATTTTCTCAAGTAACAACCGGTCACCATAAGAGTACCCACTAGTTTGGAATCATCCATCAAAAAAATTCTGCAACATTTCCTTTACATATTTGGCCTAAGAAATAAAGATTCCACCATATTTCTAAACAATTTTAAGGCCAAGGAAGAAGGACAACACACCAATCATTTGCATCTAAAATTATTTTTGAATTTCTTCTACAAACTTCTTACACATATTATCATTTCTACCAAAGATTATGTCATCACCATATACTAACACAATCAACAATTTGTCTTCCTTAACCTTAATGTATAGATCATTGTCTGCATTACCTTTCATGAATCTTTGTTGAAGTATGTACTCATCCAATCCAGTGTATCAAGCTCTAGGAGCTTTCTTAAGACCATATAGCGATTTCTTGAGTTTGTAAACCATGTAGGAATATTCTGATAATTAGAAACCATCTAGTTGCTCAATATATACCTCTTCCTCTAGATCATCATTCAAGAAAGATGACTTGACATCCATTTGATAGACTTTGAAGTTATTATGAGATAAAAGAGCAAGAAAAATCCTTATTGCTTCTATTTTGGCTACTGGAGAAAAAGTCTCCACAAAATCAATTCCTTCAACTTGTGAATAGCCCTTGCAAACCAATCTGGATTTTTTTCTTTGTTACACCCCATTGTGCTACTAATTTACTCTTACCTAGTTGGGTGAAAATTCTTGAAATGAGTTAATTTATGTTTTACATGTTTTGTAAATATGATGAATAAATTTTGTTTCAATCTGGTTATAAAATGATTCTAACTAAGAAATAATTGATGCAAATGAATGTTTTGTTTTCAATTGACTACTATTACAATGTAATAAGTTTGATGCAAGAATTAATTCAAGCCTCTTGAAGTGAGGGGAAGTATCACTCAGGGAGAAGAAATCGGTCTGGTAACCTTCGATAAAATACCTAAACTGATCTTTCACTCACACACTTTTACTTTAGTCAAGCTGGGATATTAGTGGGAAATAGTAAGTTATCTTTAGTCTTTTTTCTAGTATATTTATGAATTTACTTGTTTAAATGTTTACGATGTTGAGTCTCTTTGTGATGAGTGAGTTCCTCTTATGTATTCTATAGAATCGATAGGATATATATATATATATGCATATGTGCATGTGTCAATGATAAACTCATACACATGCGTAATTGTACAATGAGTATATGAAGCTAGATGTATCTACGCATGTTTATGGGAAGATTCCCCATATTCATGGGAATATCGATCAAACAAGATGACATATATATGCATACATTATTATATGTGAAATATGAGGATACATATGAGTATCCATATATCAAATGTTACCATTCTTTTAACTTGTGAATAATGTATATATATTCTTATATACATGATAAATTGAGATGTATATATATAAGTTACATATATATTATATTAAAATAAAGTAATATTTTATCTTGGCACTAACTTATCTTATAGTGCATAGTATTATAAATTTAGCTTATGCTAAGAATAGCACTCAGTATATTTCTATGAAAATAGAGCTAAGGTAAGTGTAGACACATAAAAATGACCTAGGCCTACAAGCTCTATTTTTAATCTTTTTCTTCCTAGGATAATTAAGACATTTTCATTATGTCCTTGATTCACTTTCGGCTATTAATTAAATAATTCATAATTATCTATTTAATGCGTCACTAATTGTCTAATGTCTTCATATAATTAAATAAATGTCTTAATTTATTTAATTATTTTTGTCCATTATGTCTTCCTGATTATTAAATGAATAAATTTTATTTATTTATTTAATATGTCACTAACTCTTAAAAAGTCCTCTTATAATTAAATAAATTCTTTAATTTATTTAATTATTGCCACCTTCACATTTCCCTCATTTTAAATAAAATTATTTATTTAAAATAGACCCACTTTCTAATTTCCCTCTTTTTAGTAAATAATTCAAATTAATTATCTACTGTCACATGACCCCACCACTTTTGAATTAAATTGATTTTTAATTCAAAAGATCAACATCACTTCTTGAATCAAATAATTTTAAATTCTTATTTGATTCTTGAGCAACTTCATTTTATGTGCCCAATATCTTCTTGTCACATGCATTATCAACCCTTGATTTGATTTTCTAAAAATAAATCTTGTCCATTCATTTCAAATTTGACCTAATGTTGCCCTAACCCTAATTGTGGGTTGTTATTTTGAATCTTGACCATAGATTCTAGGGCACTTATCAATCTTTAATCTCATTCGTCCATACAAAATTGAATTTTCTATAAAATGCCAATTTTGTCTTCATCTTGATAGATATCTCTTAGTTTCTTAATTTTATCAACTTCTTCTTCTTCATCATCTTGCATTCTTGCAATTTTATATTTAAATCCATCAAAATTTTCTTAGGGATTGTCATTGTCATTAGATGGCTCATCATAAATCTGAGGGCAACATCATATTTTCAGCAAGTTGAGAAGGTATAATGAAGGCCATGAGCCATGGAGGATGAAGACATTTTGGTGAGATTGTTTCATTTGTTTTCATTTTATTCCTTTGCACTTCATTATCACTTTGGTTTGTATGTTTTTCATTTGATTTGCTAACCCTAGGAAAATTCCTATAGTTACAATAAGCAACACGTGAATATAAATTTGAATGATGTTTTAAACATTTTAAAGTGCTATAATGAAATATATACATTGCTAAGAATAAAGCGCTTACGCTGTCATTATTTTCTAGCATGTAACTTTGGCTACCAAGAATTTGCCAAAGAAAATAGATATTAATGATCATGCACAAAATGTTTTTTAACCAAGTCAAACAATGAAACATCAACCCATATTTTATCATGCAAATAGTAGAATGTGGTGCCAACTAATAACAACATGAATCGAATAAAAGTCCATTACTCTTTATCAATTTCCAGAATTTGAAGCATTTTATAAAATGAAGATTTAGTCAAGTACTCAGTTGTGCCGAGTAAGTTGACTTGTAGGAGTCAAATACCTTACATTTTTTATTATCTTTCTTCCTTTTCCTTGAGAAGTGCAACTTATTCTCTTTGGCTGCATATGTGTTTTCTCTACAAAGAATTTAGTTTCCACATATTTTTTACTTTGCTGATTCAAATCATTTGAGCTACGAAGTGTCAATCCTCATGCCTTGTTTGTAGCCTTTATTATCTTATTTTTGTGTATAAATAAAGGAGTTATCTACCTCATTTGGATGCATCATATTTCTACAATCTTGTTGTGAATTTTCTGAGTTATTGTACTTTGGTTTTTTGAGTTGTGAGTGAGATATTTTAAGAGAATTTGAGAGGAAGTCTTGCGTGAAGTGGAGGAAAGTTAATTGGGAGTTGCTTACTGAGTCTTGAAGGCTATGTTGGGAATCTAAATCGATCAATTGGGAGCATTGCAAAATCAAGCATGTTGATTCCTACTCTTGGGTAAGTGCACCAATCTGTGACACAATTTAGGTGCCAAATTGAAAAAATGCCCAAAAAAAGGTTGAAATAAGTCATTTGGCGCTCGCCAAATTTGGTGTACGCCAAATTTAAAACTTAACATAAAAGCCAAAAAATAGGTTTCAAACCCTCATTTCTCTTTAGCCCACGGCTTGACTTGGATGATTTGAGGTCTACAACTCATGTTCGTGAAATCTCATCCATTGTTTGCATCAATAGATTTCCATTTTCCATGAGGATGCCGCCTACACATCAAAGAGGTCGAAGATTGCAAAGAGGTATGTATTTTTATTCTATTTATTTTGAGTTTGATTTAGAATGCAAATTTAAATAGGTTATTATAATAAAAATTTGTTCTAATTCTCAGGGAATGAATCTCCACCTTGAAACAATGAGATTTCACAGTCACCCCCTCACGAAGAGCCTCCTATACAAGAACAACCCAAAACCGCTCCATCAATACATAGGCATCCTCAAGGAACTAAATAAAATATTCAAAATTTAATTGAAAAAATTAAAAGAGACATTCAACAATTAATTGGAAGATTAACCGAGAATGTTGAAACCCACCCTTATAGGAGAGGGATTGTTGAATCATTGAAGTCAACTATAACTCATGTAGGAGAAATTAGTGAGAAAATGAATTTTTGGTCAAATAAGAGGCATGAGATGAGACAATTTTATGCTAGTGGTTTGTCATATGCAGATGTCAAAATATAAAATTAGCAAATCCAACTTATGTGCCCTATTTATAGACCCGAGAACCAATGAACCTTTGTCTCATGTATGAAGGAGGTTCTCTATCCATTAGTGCCACCATGAGTTAATTAGAAATAAATTTTGGGAGCTGTAGTGGATGGTATTTGGCCAACCTCCATGTAATAACTATGAGGTGCCACAATACTTTTTGAGGAAACTCTATTGTGACTTTGTCCTCAATAAAATGCCAAACTATTTTGACATCTTAGACTTTCAGGGTAGAGGTGGGGGATCCACAAATGATAGAATTGTTGCACAACGTAATCCATAGTTGGTACCGAGAGCCTTGGCCAGACCAATGGTGGAGCATGTCATTGTTCCTTCCATTGTTAAGGACAGTGTAGAGGTGAACACACTGAAGTCAATTGAATCACTCACCCAAACCATTTTACAGTGTGTGAGTCCTCTAGTAGAGCCTAGTGTGGAGGAGATGTGTAGGCCCCGAGGTCCATCCCACCATTGTGGCACTTGTGGTGTTGTTTGCACATATTATTATCAAAGTGTTTATGATGCAGCTACATAGTCTACATCAATTCTAGAGATGATGGCTTTCACAAATAAAATTCTGAATGATACATTCGACATTGACACTCAGGTAAAATTTAGCAAGTTATTTTAATGTTGTTTCTTAAATTATATTTTCAAATATAAGAATAACTAAATTAGTAGAATTTTGATATGATAAAATTTCATGGTTGGACTATTCATGATGCATGCTCTATTCCTACACACCCTTATACTTTCTCGATGATGATTCCATAGGTATGCAACTAGTATTAAATATATTATTATTGCATTTGAACAGTTGAACATTTTATATTTTAATGTTTTTCTAATAAAATGCTTTGGATTTCAAATAATTTCCTGGTGCACCTTCTTCCTCCACACCTTGCAATTCATATCCTCAAACAACTTACACTAAAGTAGCCTTTGTTCATTAATGGTTTTGTAAAACTATGTTGGCTAGTTTTTATAATTTTGTGTATATAAAAATCTAAAAAATTGATGAGAAACACAAACATTGCATTTATATTCCTTGATCGTGTCACTTTATGTTTTGCTAATTCACTTTATGTTCTCTTATTCCTTCCTAATCCCATACCATTAACATTTAATAGTTCACCCTATTTTCCATGATCCCCTCCTAGCCCATCCCAGTAATATCTTCTAGTCCATGCTATGTGTCATTATGTCCTTCTACTCCCATATTATTGTACCCATTATTATTTCACCCTAGATGTTCAATGATCCCCTATGTTCTTTTATATCATCCTATGTTATACCATATTTATCTATGTTTCATCCTAGATAACTCTTCTCTATTATTGCTACACATAGGTCAAGTTCTCACTTTGTGTACTATAGTCAAACCCTAGACACCTCCTAATTCACCCTATGTTGCATTATTACCTAGTAATCACATCCCATTAACCTCAAATTTTCCACCCTATATTTTGTTATCCCATCCTAGCACATCCCATCAATCTATACTAGTCCATCCTATGTTCCATTAATCCCTTCTAGTCACATCCCATTACCCTCTCTTATTTCACCTTATGTTCCATTATCCCCTCTTGGTCTTTATATCAACATGATACCTAAGATATTGTTTAATTTGCAGTTGTTGACATCATACATCCCTTGTGATGTTGGTGGCACGATGGACCATGGAGTTTCTGCAATAATAGCTAGTTTTGATCCATTGAGAGAGGTATGCAATAGATTAGTTGATTTGACATTATATTTTCTCTTTTATGGTCTATTATAGAAAATTTTCATGATACAAGTTTAATTTCTATCTTAATGGTTGCTACAGGTGGTTGTCACTCCATATCGTGGATGTGGTGATGTAAATGTGCATGATGACTATATGTATGTGATAATTGATTATATATTTTGTTATATTCCATTCCACAATTCAATTTCTATGTATTAACATCTTTACTTTTTATTATATCAGTTGAAGGTCTAGAGTGAAGAGAGGAGGACTAGCGAGTATGTTTGAAAGACAAGAGAAGCAACAGTCACTCCATCCAGCTGAATTTTGAAGGCAACATGGGATCTATTTATTTCCCCTAGAGGGACATGAATATGTATTAGGGTTGGCTTTTGTATGCCTATGTGGCATTTTGGAACATTTGTTTTATTTTATCAATATATAAGTGGAATTTTATGTCCATATGGCTCCTTTGTACTAAGCCTATATGGTTTTTTTTGATATATTGTATATACTTTTATCAATATATATCATTGTATAGCCTTTCAGATTTTTAATTAAAGAAAATCTTATTTTTCTACTTCCATTCTTGAATTATGTTATCATGCATATCATGTAAATTTTATTCTTGAATTTTGTAGGCATGGATTTTGTTTACATATAATTCTTAATTAATTACTGTCGAATGCTCAATAAGCCCCATCTAGAGCGTATTGTGTAAATAATCTCTATTCGTGGTGGTTTGTATCCTTTGGAATGGATTGCATACTTTGTGTATTCATGTGTATGGTTCATGCTTCCAGTGCATAGCAGAAAAAATCTATTGGGGAAAAATTTGACAAACCAAAAGTATAAGAGTTTTTGAAAAACTCAAGAAAAATTGTAGAACAAGAGATAAAAAATATTTTACAAAAATTGAAAGGTATTTCCATAGCATATAGAGATATAGAGAGAAAATAAAATAAAAAATTTAACTAATGAATTGTAAAAAATAGATTTTTGTAGTTTATATTCGTATCGTTGATTACATTGCATTGCACATCTTTCCAAGTCAAAGCATTACTTCACTTTGCATAACTAATAACTAGATGTTGATAGATGACAAAATTTCAATTACAATATAGTTTGTACAAATTCAACCTAAGAAATTATGCAATTTAATCACATTGCATAACTAATAACTAGGAGTGGCTACCAATTGCATTTTCTTATCATGGCATTCTATGAGACCAAATTTCTTTGAGGTATTTTTTTAAATAGTTCACTGCCTTGTCTATGTTACCACATTTTTCATAAATGTATACCAAAGCATCATGTCAAATAGTTCATTTCCTTGTTGCTATGGCTAAAATACTACAACAAGTGAGTTTGAACAAGCTATGGATGCTTCAAAAAAATGTATCAAAAGCATAATAGTAAGCAATAGCATAGACAAGGTAGTAAACTATTTCAAAAGATGCATCAAATAAATGTGGTGATGGAATGCCATGACAAGCCATAGACAAGGCAGTGAACTAATTAAAAATATAACTCAAATAAATGTGGTCTCATGGTGTTAGAATTCCATGACAATCAAATTATATCACATTCCATCACCATGGGACCTCTTTTTTTTTGAGGCATATTTTCAAAGAGTTCACTGCCTTTTCTATGCTACCACATTTTTCATACATGTCTATCAAAGCATTATATCAAATAGATAATTTCCTTGCTACTATGGATAAAACCCTAAAATATTGATGCAGTAGGGGAGGTCCTACAATCTCACTAAACAAAATTCCAATCATTAATCACAATCCTCACAATTCTTTACTCTCAAAAAATCAAGCTACCTCCTTGTAGCACTCCAAACCCACCAAATCAGGTATATTTTCTCAATCTCTTCTTTTTCAAACCAAGAATAGTCCTATTTCAGGGAGCCATTATTGAGTTTAAAAACATACCAAACAATCACCTAAGGTTGTTTTGTAACAAATTGCTCAAATAAGGGGTTTCACTCCTTTTAGGGCTCAAATTAGCCAACTTTCACAAAGAGACCACCTTCAAAACTTTTCCAAATATCTTGAAACATTGGGGAAACACTCCATATTTGTGAAAACTTCAAATTTCACCATTAGATTGCAGTGATTCAATAATTTACTACCCAAATCATAAAACCCTCATTTAGTGCCTATAAACTAGGGGTTTATTGAAAATGGAACTTCCTAGACAACCCAAAACCTTTCAATTGCTCAAAAAAGTCAAAAACATCCTGCTCATGCTTAATCATGCTTAATTTCTCATAAAAATATGCTTCCCAACTCAAAAACTCATTTTCACTCTCTAAAACCTCCCATTTTGAAAGGAAAACTCAAAATTTACTCATAGGGCTTGCACCCAATTCACCTCCAGACCTCCTCTACTCTTGTTGGAAAAAAAAGGATAGACAAATGAGAGGGGGTGTGAATAAATTGTTACCAAAATAAAACTTATATAACATTAAAAAACCTTAAATCTTAGATCTGATAATCAGTAGTGCAAGCATTAAATCAATAACACATCAGAGACACATGAACACCAAGATTTTATACATGGAAACCCTTTTAGGGGAAAAACCATGGTGGATGTTAGTCCACAAGATTATACCCTCTTAGAAGTATAAGGAAGAATAAAAATTAACGCACTTTCATTCAGGTGCACTACTTAGAGCACACGGCTCAAAGGGAAGGCTCGTTGCCTTACATACAATAATCAGATTAAATCAATCTGATGAAGTTGAACTAAGAGATTAGATTCTACAAAAGCCTAGTTATAGTTATAGTTAGGTGAACAAAAACTTCCACACTCTACTCTAAATGATTTTACCTTTATTTGCACATGTACATCACTTGTACACTTGAGCACTTGCCTCTAGATGAGGAAAATAATCTCATATGTAGATCTGGTACATAGATTTACATCCACTATTCAGTCAGCCACAAATAAAAAATAAATTACATCTATCATCATTAATACATGAATAAATTTCAATGCACACCAACACAAGTTAGTCACAACATAGTGAGGACCCAAACAAAAACCTCCAAACATGCCAAATAATAAAATATTAATCCTCATGGATCCGCAACACGCTAACATCATCATGTCGACCAACAACATGAAAAATTGAGCACACTTTGATCAATGTTCATTTACAAAAAGGATAAAGCATGATCTAGACTCGTCCATGAATGTCACAAGTAAATGCACAACACATGAAATTACCAGAATTTCATCTGCTTCATCCAAGAACACCATCTATAGAAACTGAATAATTGTAGGCACATAGATCTTCATAACTTCCACAAATCTTAATGTGAACATTTGAAACTTTCAGAGAACATACTAGAAATATTCAGCAATAAACCATTTGAAGCACACCTTCGGATCTTCAACATACAAAAATTTACAACATTCTGACCTTCTTAGCTGCATTGGCTACCTGCACTATATTTTTTACAATTTTCTCAATCTCCTCGACATATACAGCCTTGAGAATCATTAATGCTAATAGTGTTGACATTAATGACAACCACATATCAGCAACACAACCATAACATCCAAAAATCTCCCCCTTTGGCATTGATGGAAACACATGATGTTAAAAATAATACCATCAAGCCAACTAACTCTTCTTCAACAATCTCCCCCTGAGATTGTGCACTCTTTCTTGTTTCCTTCATTTATCTTCTTTCCCATATTTTCACATTTTTTCTCTCCCCCTTTGACATCAATGGAAAATTTACACATGCTTTGATCACAAATTTGAATCATCTGACTACTCCCCCTAAGTAGAAGCCTCCACAACATCAATTTGGAATGAGATATGGCTATGAATTCATGGACTGACACAAATACCTACATCTTAGTTCTGACCAAGAGGGGCAATTACCCCTAACTTTCCTCTGAGGTACTCAAAATTATCCTTAGGCAACGACTTCGTAAAGATATCTGCAATTTTCTCTTTAGTAGGTATGTACTCCAGTCTAACTTCTTAGTCACTTACTTTTTCTCTCAAGAAGTGATACTTGATGGATATATGGTTTGTCTTTGAATGCAACAGTATATTCTTAGACATGTTAATGGCACTTGAATTATCACAGAATATGGCAATTAGTTCTTCATACTCAATTTTGACATCTCTCAACATTTTCTTCATCCACAATACTTGGGTACAACTATTTACAGTAGCAATGTACTTTCCTCAGCAGTAGATAATGAAACTGAGTTCTTTTTTCTTAGCTAAGATACCAACTTCTTTCCTAAGAATAATGCACCACCACTGGTACTCTTCTTGTCATCTACATATCCTGCCCAATCAACATTAGTAAAATAACTTAGGATAATATCATCCTTAGGATACAAAATACCAAGATCAACTATCCCTTTCAGGTATCTAAGAAATTATTTTCACAATAGTCACATGTGACTCTTTAGGATTAGCTTCAAATCTAGCAACCATGTAAACAACATTCATTATATTTGGCTTGGTCTAAGTCAAGTAGAGTAATCCACCAATCATTGACCTATATCTTGTCTGATTTTCTTTAGGAGAATGATCATTCTATGTAAGTTTGCATCTGGTCACAATAGGTGTACCAACTGATTTTGAATCTTCCATGCCAAAAAAATTCAGTAACTCTTTCACATACATAAACCAAGATACAAAAATTCCATCACCTAAATGAGTGATTTGCAATCCTAAAAAAAATTCAGCTCTCCTATCATTTAAATTTCAAATTCACTTTTCATTTCATCTGAAAAATTCATACATAAAGCATCATCACCTTCAAAAATAATATCATCAACAAAGAATTCAATGATTAGTTCTTTGTTCTAATTCAACTTAAAATAAAAAATTTTGTCAGCAATACCTTTATTGAATCCAAGTTTCAACAAGTATTGATCCAATATAATATACCAAGCTTTAGGATCTTGCTTAAGTCCAAAAATAGCTTTCTTCAATTGGCAAACCGTTTCCTTTCCATCAATCAATTGAAATCCATCTAGTTGTTCAACATAAGATTCTTCTTCTAATTCACCATTCAGAAATGTCAACTTCACACCCATCTGATAAACTTTATAATTCTTGAAAGTAGCGTAAGAAAGAAATAATCTTACAGCTTCAATTCTAGCAATAGGAGCAAAAGTTTCTTCAAAATCAATACCTTCCATCTATGAGTATCCTTTGCAAACCAATCTTTCTTTGTTTCTAACCACATTACCTTGTTCATTCAGCTTATTTTGGAACACCCACTTGGTTCCAATCACATTTTTGTTCTGAGGTCTAGGAACAAGATCCCATGTATCATTTTTTTGTATTTGCATTATTTCTTCTTTCATGGCTTCCATCCAATGCTCATCATTGCATGCTTCACTGATATTTCTAGGCTCAACTTTAGAGATTAGACAATACTCTTCCAAAATTATTCTTATAGTTTGCACACCTTTTCTCTTATCTCCTATGATCTAACTATCAGAATTATTTTTCCTTACATACTTAGGAGTTTTGAGATTTTCACTTACCTCTTGTTCTTGTGTTCTTTCTTCTACACTTTTTTTATTTTCTGCTTCTTGATTCCCTTGGTTCACAGGAAAATTTTTAAGTTGATTATGTGCCTAAACATTATTCTCAGTGTTAGCACCATCATGTTGATCATCTAAATCATAACCACTGGATATGGATGGTTTACCAATATCTTAATCAACTTTGACATTTGCACTTTTAACCATTTTATTTAACATTTTATTAAAGAACCGGTAAGCTTTTCTTTTAGTACAGTATCCTAGGAAGATTCCTTCATCACTTCTAGCATCAAACTTACTTATATCATCATTTCTCTTGATGTAGTTGTTCAACAAAAACTGCCAAAGCCTTTGCAGTTTTATATTTACCTTTGCGGCTGTGCCTTAATTTTCAAATGCTCACTGCCCTCAGAGCGCTCCATGTGGCTTCCTTGCAAAGCTTCCCACTTTCCTTTCACCTTGCTTTTGGGAAATCTCCATCTGCATGCCACGTGGCTCACTATGGTTTTTTTCCAAGTTGGGCCCACCTCGTTCTTTATTTTGCTCGGAGCTCTCCACATGGCTTTTCTACTGGGCACCTTTTCGATTTTCTGTCGGGCTCCATCTGGGTGATGCATGGAATTTGTTTCAGTGCCAGTTACCTTGGAAATTCTGCCAGACCTTTTTGTGCTCCCCTGCTTCTACTTTTCTTGCTATGGTGTCGTGTGTCCTCTCCTACTACTACGTGATTTTATGTTTCATGTCGTGGACTTGCTAGTATGCTATTGGCTAGTCGAAGATTGTTGTGGCAGCTTGAGAGCATCTAGGCCGTCGGTCATTGTGCATGGTTTTCTTTTCTCTTGGGGCATCTTCAGGTGGTGGGTTGGCCGTTAAATAGGGCCATGTTTTCTTTTATTAGGTTGTTGATTAAGTTTTGCAAAAACTCTCAAGCACTAGGAAGTAAGCCTTTTGTAATAGGTTCTTTCAATTCAAAGACTTCAGACTATGCCAAATAAATTCGGCCTTTCTATTTTCAAGCATTTGTTAGGACTATTGACCTGTGTTGTTATCTTTATTTTTGTATGAATGTCTGTTCTTTAGTTTTTGTAACTTTTCATAGCTGAAATGAATACAGACCATGTTTCTTCGAATCTTCTATGTTAAGACAAAGTTATGCTTGATTACATTATACAAATTAGAGGGCATTTTTTCATGATAAATGCTTGTGGAGAAAAATAACTTAATTAATAGTATTTTAGTGGTTCAGGCCTTTGCATTTTACACTATGCTCTGTTGAAATTAGTTTAAGACTTTGGTGCATCGCCTGTAGTGTAAACTTTACATTCCTGCTATCTCTCTAACCTTTTACTTCCACCCACTAAACAAAGAGTCAGCTTCGATAAAATCCTAGAGCTCACTTAGCTAGCACACAATGTGCCCCAATAGCTAAGTTTGCCATAAGATTGCTGCTACATGCAAAATTCTATGTCAACAATTCTTTTTCTAGCACGCCTGGTGGGACCTGAAACCAACAAGTTTCCCTGATCTTTATAAGTGTGTATGAGCCATCGACCTGTAACTAGGTCATAGACTGCAAGAGTCCCTGGCCAGCTCGTACCATCTTTAGTTTATTTGCACTCAAGAGGTTGTCGAGGTAGCCCTTCACCTCCTCCATCTCCTCCTTCTCCATCATTGCCTAATCTACCTACACCTATGGCTGCTAGAAATCATGTAGCTTGGGACTCCGGCTATCGATTAGTAGCACCTGTGCCTCTTGCAGTATGGGCCCCTATCCCTATTTCCGCTCTAAAGGCTATCCCTAAATATTCTGGGGATGAATCAAAGACACCAACAAAGCATCTACAAGATGTAGCAGATGTATGTCTAGTACATGACGTATCAAATGAAAATGTAGCCCTCAGATTGTTGGCTTCCTCCTTCTAAGGAAAGGCACTAAACTGGTACATGACTTTACAAGCTAGTACTATTTCTACTTGGGATCAGCTCGGGACCCCATTTAAAAAGTGCTTTTCAGACACTAGCGATAAATTTTCATTGTACCACCAACTGGAAAATATAAAGTGATCCCCTCATGAAGCTCTGTCTAATTTCAATTCGAGGTTCCATTCGACCTTGCAGAGAGTGCCTATGGGAAGCTGACCACCTCCGGATCTAGCATTCATGTTCTATCTAAAGTCGATCAATGTTGATGGTGCAGGAGCACCTAGGAGAAACAAGAGAAACACCTAGGAACACTAGGAATAGGAAAGGTTTGAGAATTTTTGTTTTAATTTGATAAGGTCATGTTCAACATTGCATTTGAGTGAGTGGCTTACCAACATACCTTGGTCAGGAGCTATCAGTAGTGTTCAAGTGTTGAGTTTAAAACACTCATTTGTGTGAGTTCTAGGAAGTTGGGGAAAGTGGCAAATTGGGACAACTTGCACTTTTCCCACTTAGTAACTGATTTTTCCAACCCAAGGGAGGCACAACTACCTTGGCCAACCTATAAAAGGTATGCCTTGACCTGTAGTTGGGTTCAAAATCATTGGAAGACTTTGAGCATATTTGAAAGTTTTGTAAATTCTAGTTTTTCATTAATGGTAACTGAGGACAGTAGAAGATAAATGAATTTCCTATATTTTGTTCTTGGTAGTGTGTTAATGAATTAACCAGGAATCTTGTTATAGTTGGAATGTGATGTAATTGTTCTTAAAAGCTTTGTGTGGATAGTAGTTAATCTTTCTCATCGTTTCTTAGTTGATTCTTAGATAGTCTAGTTTCTTTCCATTGTTGTTTAGTCTAGGAAATTGTTAATCATGGAGACTTAGACCTTTGTCTTCCACTATACCTAGTGTATAGCCTATGGAGGATGAGGCTAAGCTCCATGCCTATATATATCTTAGGTTTAGGAGTCTTTAGGAGTCGAAGGAGCATGAGGAAAGTCTTCCTAGGCGAGCTTGGCAATGCCCAGCTAGGAAGGATAGTGCTAAAAAGCACATAACTTGCAGGGAATAATTCTCCAAGACAAACCTCATGGTAGAAGTGTGGAAGGAGATCTCACATTGGTTTGGTACCAAGGAGGAGGTTCCAACAATCCGTTTGCTAGCAAAACTCTTTGACAGTCCAATCGGGTGGTCAGGAATTGGCTAAAAACCCTACATTTTGCAAAGTTTGAGGACAGTCCTGTGTATAGCAAGGCAAGGCCTAAGGGTTTGGAAATATTGAAGAGGTTGGTATAAGGACCAAGAATCCATGAAAAATATTTGAGATTCTTTGGAGAATTTTTGAGCAACATCCTCTTTTCTCGGGCTAGGAGGGTTAAAAAGAGGCTCTAGGCTTGTAGCCTTTTTCAACCCTAAGTGAGGGTTTGAAAGAAGCGATGTAGAGATGGAGTCTAGTGGTTATTCAAGAGACCTAATTGTATGATTGGAAGCATGAAAAGACACCTTTACACCCCTGCAAGTATCTAGTTGAGCTTTGTGAGTATTTGGCCTATAGGATTGATTAAGGGTCAAGGGTGAAGCAGAGGCAAAGCACTGAGTTTTGGTTGTGTTGTGTGACGTGGATGGGAGAGGGGATGGCCAGTAGAACCAGGGGTAACTGCATTTGAGTCAGGACCTATAGGTTGAGTTGGTGGAGAGAGCCACCAAAGGGAATTGCTGAGGTGAGACCCAGAGCATGGAATTGTGATAGTTCCATCCATTCCCTTTTTACAGCAAATTGGTATCAGAGCAAGTCAAAGGTTTGGGGTAGTGACTTGTATGTCAAAGATTGAATCAAGTGGTTCCACAAACATGGTGACAAATTCTAAGTTGGCAAAGAAGGTTTAAGACCAAAAAGAAGATAATAGAAGATTGAGGGAAAGACTAACACAATTGGAGGAGACATTGAGCACTGTATTAAACAAGGACGGAGAGGATAGTAATAGGGTACCAAAGAAAGAAGAGGTTGTAGAGGAAGACAAGATCCCTGAACCTAACCTTATTCTACAAGAGGAGCCTTTCTTGAAGGCATTGAAAGCTTTGAGTGGGAAGGCACTTGAAGGCATACCAATGTTTAGTGGGAAGATGGAAGCCGGTCTAGTCATGGATTGGATAGAAGGTATGGAGAATCATTTTGAGTGTGATGGGGTCATAGAGGCACATAAGGTGAAGGTGGCTAAATCAAGATTGAGAGGATCATCCTTGACATGGTGGAAATTCATCCAAACAGAGAGGGAGAAGGAAGGAAAGAAACCCATCTCAACTTGGAAAGGTATGGTTGCAAAGGTGAGAGAAGCCTACATGCCTGATGACTATGAGATTCAGCTACACAAGAAGAGACAAAGCTTAAGGCAGAAAGACCTAGATTTGAATACCTACATAGAGGAGTTCCAAAAACTTTGTATGAGGTCTAATGTTTTAGAAGATGAAAGCCTCAAGGTGGCTAGATATCTTAATGGATTGAAATGGAACATTCAAGAGGAGATGGCTCTTTTAAGTCCAAATACAGTACACCAATGCTATCAATTAGCTATCAAGATTGAGGAGAGAAGCAAGAGGAAGCAATATCAGGCTTCTAAGGGTAGAGTTAAAGGCAGAGATCATAGAGATCAAAGAGGACAGTGTGGTGGCTACCAAGGTAGAGGTAATGACCAAAGAAACCAAGGAGAGTTCAAAACCACAGATCATGGAAATGAAGCACCTTCTAGAGGAGGGTATAATAGAGGTAGAGGCTCTCAAGGAGGATCCAATAGAGGAAGAGGAGTAGGCAGGAGTAATTCCTATTTTGCAACCATGAAATGCTATCATTGTGGTCAAGTTGGACACCTAGCTTACAGTTGCCTAAAGAAAGCAACTTCATCAAGCAATTAGAAGAGAGTGGCTTATGCACAAGAGGACACCATGAGTCCTAAGAGAACTGAGGTCAGTCATATTGAATTTGATAATGGAGAGAGTTTTATGTTGAGAAGAGTTTTGATCAGACAACCGGTCAAGGAGGAAGCAAAACAAAGAAGAGCTCTATTTAGAGTAAGATGCAAGATACTTGGTAAAGTATGCAAGGTCATAGTAGACTCAGGTTCAACAGACAATATAATCTCAGAGGAGGTAGTAATGAAACTGAGATTGAAGAAGGTACCCCACACCAATCCCTACAAGGTCACATGGCTTAACAAAGGGCAAATTGTTTTGGTGAATGAGCAAGTAACGATGGATTTTTCCATTGGAGGATACAAGGACAAGTTAGTTTGTGATGTCTTACCCATGGATGCATGTCATCTACTATTGGGAAGACCATGGCAATATGATAGGAGTATTGTGTATGATGGAAAAGAGAATACAATCTCATTTAAGAAGGATGGGAAGATTTTTAAATTACAGTCACTGTCAAAAGAAGATGAAGGATAGTCCAAGACACCAAGTGTGCTTATAAGTAGTGGAAAAGAGTTCCTCAACACCCTACATGAAGGAGGAGAAGGATATGTAGTTCTATTGCAAACCAAATATGAAGATAAGACTGAAAAACCAATCATACCCAAAGAAATCCAGAACTTGCTTGAGAAGTATAAAGATATAGTAAGTGATGGTACACCTGCAACTTTACCTCCTAAAAGAGATATTAGCCATCAAATAGACTTAATACCTAGAGCATCATTACCTAATGAAGCAGCATATAAGTTGACACCGGATCAGAATTTGGAAGTAGCTAGATGAGTGCAAGAGTTGTTGGATCAAAAATTGATTCAAAAGAGCATCAGCCCATGTGCAGTACCTGTAGTTTTGGCAACCAAGAAGGGAGGCAAATGGAGGTTATGTATTGATTCTAGAGCAATCAATAGAATCAAAATTAGGTATAGATCCCTATTCCTAGAATTTAAGACTTAATGAATTGTCTTGGAGGGGCTCAATACTACACCAAATTGGATCTCTAGAGTGGATACCATCAGATTAGAATTAAGGATGGTGATGAGTGGAAGATAGCATTCAAGACAACAGATGGTTTATATGAGTGGAGAGTTATGCCATTTGGCCTTTCCAATGCACCTAGCACATTCATGAGACTCATGAATGCAGTGCTCAAGGATTTCATAGGAGTATTTGTGGTGGTATACCTTGATGACATCCTCATATTCAGCAAGACAACAGAAGAGCATTTAAAACATGTGGAGTTGGTTCTTAGAAGGTTACAAGAGGAGAAGTTAGCAATCAATCTAGAGAAGTGTGAGTTCTTTAAGCAAGAGCTTGTATATTTGGGCTTTGTAGTATCCAAGGGATCATTGAAGATGGATCCAAGCAAGGTGGAAGCAATATTAAACTAGCCTACACCAACAACAGGGACTGAGGTAAAAATTTTCCATGGATTGGCTCAATTTTATAGAAAATTCATAAGGAACTTTAGTGGAATATGTGCACCAGTTCTAGAGACAATCAAGGGGGGTTTGAAAAAAAAGTTAGTGTGGACTCAAGCAGCTGAGAGAGGGTTTGAGGAATTAAAACAAGAAGTGGCAACTCAACCCATACTCTTATTACCTAGTTTTGACAAATTGTTCACTGTTGAGTGTGATGCAAGTGGAGTGGTAGTTGGAGGAGTGCTAAGTCGAGAGGGCAGGCCTATAGCCTTCTTTAGTGAGAAGCTTAATGAAGCAAAGAAGAAATACTCAACCTATGACTTGGAACTTTACGCTTTGGTTCATTCACTTAGGAAATGGAGGCATTACCTTCTACCCAAGGAGTTTGTAGTCTTTACAGACAACCAAGCACTCAGCTATATGAATACCCAAGAGAAGTTGAGCAATAGACACTTGAAGTGGATGGAATACATCCAAGCTTTTACCTTCACCATCAAGCACAAGAAGGGATAGATGAATAAGGTAAAAGATGCATTGAGCAGGAGATTGTTGACAGTTCAAGAGATACAACTGAAGAGCATAGGGATTGAAAGCTTTAAAGATCTCTATGGTGAGGATGAAGATTTCTCAAAAGCTTATAAGGTATGTTCTAACTTTGAGAATCATTTTCATAGTCAATATGCTGAGTATACATTGCAAAGTGGTTTATTGTTTAAAGGAAATCAGTTGTGTGTTCCAAGAGGGTCAATGAGAGAAAACCTCATTCAAGAAAAGCATAATGGCAGTCTTAGTGGGCATTTTGGCATCAACAAGACTATGGAACTTGTACAAAGGTTTTACTATTGGCCTAAGTTGGCAAGAGATGTTAGAAAATATGTGGAATAGTGTGTTGTATGTATGAAAGCTAAGGGAGGAGCTAGTAATGTTGGTCTTTATCAACCCCTACCAATTCCTAATAGACCATGGGAGTGTGTGAGCATGGATTTTGTGGTAGGTCTTCCTAAGACCAAGACTAGTTTTGACAGTGTGTATGTAGTGGTGGAGAGATTTAGCAAAATGAGCCACTTTAGTCCTTGTAAAACTACTCATGATGCTAGTTACATAGCTCATCTCTTCTTCAAGGAGGTTGTATGGATTCATGGCTTACCTTTAAGCATAGTTTTTGATAGGGATGTTAAATTCATGAGTCAATTTTGGAAGACTCTATGGAGTAGATTGGGAACCAATCTATCATTTGGATCAGCTTACCATCCTCAGACCAATGGTCAAACATAGGTGGTTAATACGGAATTGGGTAATCTTCTTAGGTGCCTAACAAAGGAATATGGATAGACATGGGATATGGTCATCTCACAAGTTGAGTATGCCTATAATGATAGTGTCAACATAACTATAGGGAAGAGTCCTTTTGAGGTTGTGTATGGAATGCACCCAAGAATAATTCATGAACTCAGAGATCTAGGAGCCATGGAGAATAGGAGTGGACATTCTGAAGACTTCAGTCAGACCATGAAAGAGATTCAAGAGCAGGTGAAGAAGACAGTCACCGAAGCTACACAAAAGTTGAAGGAGAAGGTAGATTTGACAAGGAAGGATGTAAAATTTGCAGTGGGTGAGTATGTAATTGTTCACCTCAATAAATCTAGGTTGCAGAAGGGAGTTTCAACCAAGCTACAGATGAAGAGAGTAGGACCATGCAAGATCTTGGCCAAGTATGGGAAAAATGCATACAAGATTGAACTACCTACTGACTTAGGAATCTCATCGGTTTTCAATATTGCTGACTTGATCAAATATAAGGGATCAGTGAAGGAAATGGATCAAAATAGTCAAGAGATCTTCGAGGACATCAACAAAATACCCCTACCTACTCAGGACAAGCACCAAGCTAAGAGAATCTTGGAATGAAGGGTACAAAAGTCTACAAGACACAAGGTGTACATGGAACACCTTATCAAGTGGAAGAATAAGCATGAATAAAAAGCTACATGGGTAAAAGAAGATTAGTTCCAGAAGCTTGGAATTGACCTATCCTTGATCTCTCCTTCTTCTCCATAGTGCTTATGTAGGGAGGGGGAGAATGGTGCAGGAGCACCTAGGAGAAATAGGAGAAACACCTAGGAACACTAGGAATAGGGAAGGTTTGAGAATTTTTGTTTTAATTTGATAAGGTCATGTTGACCATTACATTTGAGTGAGTGGCTTACCAACATACCTTAGTCAAGAACTATTAGTAGTGTTCAAGTGTTGAGTTTAAAACACTCATTTGTGTGAGTTCTAGGAAGTTGGGGAAAGTGGCAAATTGGGACAACTTGCACTTTTCCCACTTAGTAACTAATTTGTCTGACCCAAGGGAGGCACAACTACCTTGGCCAACCTATAAAAGGTATGCCTTGACCTGTAGTTGGGTTCAAAATCATTGGAATACTTTGAGCATATTTGAAAGTTTTGTACATTGTAGTTTTTCATCAATGGTAACCGAGGACAGTAGAAGATAACTGAATTTCCTGTATTGTGTTCTTGGTAGTGTGTTAATGAATTAACCAGGCATCTTGTTACATTTGGAATGTGATTTAATTGTTTTTAAAAGCTTTGTGTGGATAGTAGTTAATATTTCTCATCATTTCTTAGTTGATTCTTAGATAGTCTAGTTTCTTTCCATTGTTGTTTAGTCTAGGAAACTGTTAATCATGGAGACTTAGACCTCTGTCTTCCACTATACCTAGTGTATAGCCTATGGGGGATGAGGCTAAGCTCCATGCCTATATATAACTTAGGTTTAGGAGTCTTTAGGAGTCTAAGGAGCATGAGGAAAGTCTCTTCCTAGGTGAGCTTGGCAATGCCCGGTGAGGAAGGACAATGCTAAAAAACACATAACTTGCAGGGAAGACTTCTCCAGGACAAACCCCATGGTAGAAGTGTGGAAGGAGGTCTCATAGTGGTTTGGTACCAAGGAGGAGGTTCCAAAAATCCATTTTCTAGGCAAAATCTTTGATAGTCCAATCAGGTGGCCAGGAATTGGCTAAAAACCCTACATTTTGCAAAGTTTGAGGACAGTCCTGTGTATTGCAAGGAAAGGCCTAAGGGTTTGGAAATATTGAAGAGGTTGGTATAAGGACCAAGAATCCATGAAAAATATTTGAGATTATTTGGAGAAGTTTTGAGCAACATCCTCTTTTCTCGGGCTAGGAGGGCTAAAAAGAGGCTCTAGGCTTGTAGCCTTTTTCAACCCTAAGTGAGGGTTTGAAAGAAGCGATGGAGAGATGGAGTCTAGTGGTTATTCAAGAGACCTAATGGTATGCTTGGAAGTAAGACAAGACACCTTTACACCCCTACAAGTATCTAGTTAAGCTTTGTGAGTATTTGGCCTTTAGGGTTGATTAATTGTCAAGGGTGAAGCAGAGGCAAAGCACTGAGTTTTGGTTATGTTGTGTGACATGGATGGAAGAGGGAATGGCCAGTAGAACTAGGGGTAACTATATTTGAGTTAGGACCTATAGGTTGAGTTGGTGGAGAGAGCTACCAAAGGGAATTGTTGAGGTGAGATCCAAAGCATGGAATTGTGATAGTTCCATCCATTCCCCTTTTACACCAGTTGATATCTCCATGATGTTACAAGCTCTGGACAGAGACACTCTTTGTAATGATTATGCCTTGGTTGTTGCTGCAGAAAATAATCTGATTGTTGTAGGAAAGTTAGCACCAAGACCCATCATGCCATTATTCCCCAAGTGTAATGCTGCAGAGACCAAAGTTCCTTCCACCAGCGCACCTACGACTCCTCCCCAATCTATATACTTCTATCTCAGAAGTGTTCCAAGCTCAGCCCCGATGGCAACCCCGATGATAGCTCCTGTACCTAATCCCATGGCTATCAAGATGAAGAAAATGAGGGAACAAATGTGGGCTATGAGTAAAAAATTGACCACCTTAAAGCAGCAACAATATAGCTATCAAAAGCCGACAAACCAAAATTACCAAGGCAGAAAACCCCCATACTAATCAACTTAGTGGTAGGATAAATCGCATGGGAATACCTTGGCTCAGCCAATTAACCAGATAGTTCTAGTAACCCTGCCTATGCAAACTATTCATCCTAGTTTGAATAAAGAGCTGGTAGCCAGACAAAACAATTTAGCCGAAGACACCAATTCATGGTTTTTTCCTTGCAATCATGCACATATACCATGAAATTATCCATAGGGAAATTTTCAACAACAAATTGTAGATCAACATAGCTAGGGTGGTGCATCCATTTCTGGCAACCCATCATATGCCTCTCAACAAATGGAAAATGCAGTCTTCACCATGCAAATGTAGGGGATGTCCATCCAGCAAGAGTCGGACATTGTTCCAGACCAAGCGCTCTTTTCTTGGATGAAAGGAGAAGAGTCAGCATTTTTGAATGACATCCCTATAGATAAAGTGTCTCGAGTGCAATCTAACTACAATACACATTCTAAGAGGAGATTCACCAGGGAGTTTACAACCTTACCTACCAAAGCTACATCACAACCGATGCCTAGCCCAATGGAAGGCCTATTGCCAATCCCACCATAGTCAGAAGCGGCTCTTCCTAGCTCTCCAAGTCCACTTCCACTGAAGGCAAAGGCTCCATCGATAACTCCAACTACTGTTAAAATGCCAGACGTACCAACCGCAAGGCCTATACCGATTGTTAAACTTAAGGAGAAAGCCACTATAACTCACCAGTTACGAGCGCAATTCAACATGGTGGAACAATTGAAGAAGTCATCAGCCAACCCCTCTCTGTGGGATGTCTTGGCTATTCTAGAGCAAAAGGTGCTGCTACAAAAGGCATTGTTGGGAGAGGAGGATGTGAAAGTTCCTACCCAATCTAATGAAGAAAAGGTATCTAGGCCCAACTTGGATAGAGTGCCAACAATTCAACCAAAGGAGAAGCTCAAGTCTAGAAAAGAAAGTAAGCCTAAACCTAAGCCTTTCTTTCCAACACTGATTATTGGTGACAAGTTGTTACATAATTGTATGATTAACACTGGTGCTAGCACCACTGTCATGCCAAAACAAGTAGCTGATGCTTTGGGTTTAAAGTATGAGCCTCTGAATAAAGGAGTTATGCAGCTAGATGGAAATAAGGTTGATACTGTCAGGATAATCAAGGGATTACCTATGACTTTGTTTTTCTACCCTATTATCACTGTAAATCAGGATACTGTGCTCATCGATATCCCTCCTCTATTCGGGATCTGTTTGTCCCAAGAGTTCATTGCAAATGTAGGAGGATATCTAGCACTAGAGTGGTCACACCTGATTCTGAGGAATAAACATGGGGCTAAGATGAAACTATTGTTAGAAACTCTACATTCTAAAAATGTTGTTGATGAGGCCTTGCTCAATTTTGAAGTAGCACATACTTCAATCACTCGGGAAGAGAACTCCAATGTGGAATTTCTGGAAGAAGAGGAGGCTACTAGTTCTCAAATAGTAGATGAAGAATTTTTTTTGAAAGAATTTATTGATATAGACCCTTTCGGGAATTACCACACAACTGGCCTCGAAACCTATGTTATACATGAAGAAGGGAAGATCATGCCCAAAGTTACTAAAGAATCTAAAGGTGAAGAATCTTTGGAAATATGGACTTTATACTTTGATGGAGCTAGATGTAGAGTAGGAGCTAGAGCCGAGATTCGTCTAATATCCCCATCTGATGATAGGACCTTGAGGTCCTACCACTTCCAATTTGCATGCTCAAACAATGAGGCTAAATATGAAGGTCTCATCCATGGTTTAAGCCTTACGAAACAAATGGGTGCTAAACAAATAAGTGTCTTCAGAGATTGGGAGCTGGTGTGTAACCAGATCCGTGGAACTTCTACTGCCAAAAATATCTGTATGCAATCCTATCAACATAGAGTCTGGGATTTGATTGACAACTTTGAAGCTTTCAACATTTAGGCTATTCCTAGGGACATGAATTCTAAAGCTGACAGAATGGCAACTATAGGGGCTCAGTTTGAGCCGGCCTCTGAATTATTGAGAAATAAGCATGTGGTGAGGGTAGTTGTAAGACCTGCTATTCCTGACAACAACCAAGATTGGCAAGTGTTTGATAGTGATGCTCATATTGCATCATTCCTCTAGTCATGTAGAGAATTCACTGATCAGCTATAGTCGAAGATTGCAAAAGCTTACAGAGATCAAGTCATCCAGTTGAAATCCAACAAGCTCCTGAGCGGCCTGGTCACTCTAGAAAGCCTATTTGATTTCAATGATGCAAAAAGAGACAAAGGGAGGCTTGTGCCAGACAAAGGTGATTACACCAATTTGCATATCAGGGAAGATAGGAAGCTCAAAGTTGGAAAAGATGTCATGCAAACGAATAAAGACAGACTAAGGCACTTCTGTGAAGAATACCCGAGTGTACTAGCTTGGTCATATGATGATCTTAAGGGATATGATCCTGGAATCATCGAGCATACCATTGAATTGATAGAAGGGGCGAACCCAGTTCATTAGCGGCAGAGACCTATGAACCAAAAGATAGAATCTCTCATGTCACAGGAGTTGAACAAGTTTATTGCATCACGAATAGTGTTTCCAATCAAGCACAACACTTGGGTGTCAAACCTGGTGCCAGTCTAGAAGAAAAATGGAGATATACAACTATGTGTGGACTTCTGAGACTTAAATAGAGCATCCTTAAAAGATCATTACCCCCTGCCTTCAATTGAGGTAATTCTACAAACTGTAGCTGGCTCTGAAATGTTCTCAATGTTGGATGGTTTTTCAGGCTACAACTAGATTCAAGTAAAGGAAGAGGACCAACACAAGACAACATTCACCAATAAGTGGGGAACATATGCATATGCCAAGATTCCTTTCAGACTCTCGAACATTGGAGCCACCTTTCAAAGAGCTATGGACATTGCCTTCAAGGATTTGAATCATAAAATTATACTCATCTATCTTGATGACTTGACAATATTCTCAAAATATGTTGATGATCATTTCGATCATTTGGAGCTTGTTTTCTAGAAGTGCCAAGAATTTGGGATTTCTTTAAACCCGAAGAAGTGTGTGTTCGGAGTTCCCCAAGGAAAGCTATTGGGATATGTGGTCTCTAAGGAAGGAATTGCTATTTATCCAAAAAGAGTGGAATCTATCCAAAAGCTTCAGTTACCTATCAACAAGAAGGGTGTACAATCTTTCCTAGGTAAGGTTAACTTCATTAGCTGTTTTATTGAAAATTTTGTAGGTATTGTTCATCCTATTACCTTAATTCTCAAGAAGGATTATATTTTCAAATGGATGACGGAAGCCAGAAAAGATTTCGAGCTTATAAAAGAGGCTATTTCTTTCACCCTTGTGTTGGTTAACCTGGACCTATCGAAAGACTTTATTATGTATGCTTTTGGTGGTGGCAATAGTATTGACACAATGCTTATGCAAAATAATGATGAAGAGAAGAGAGAGTCCACGATCACCTTCTATTCACAAAATTTAAAGGAATATGAAGTGAAATATAACTTTGTGGAAAAGCAAGCCTTTGCCATTGTTAAGGGGCTTAAGAAATTCTAGCATTTGATATCATATAATAAGGTCATTGTTTGTGTGCCACATCCTAGTGTGCGAGAGTACATTATGGAGGGAGAAATCACTGGAAAAGGAGTCAATTGGATCACTAAAATTCTAGAATATGATATTGAAGTCAGACCTATCAAGACTATCAAAATAAAGGGACTATGCGAGTATCTTGCTAAAAATAGTGAACCAGTGGCAGAGTTTGAGACTTCGGAGCCTGGGTTAATAAATGAAGAGAATTCTTAGAGCAACTGGCTTGACAACAGAATAAATTTTATGCAAACAGGAAGGTATTCGATTGATCTCCCATCCTTTAAAAGACATTTCTATTGCCTACAGAATAGCAATTATGTCATTTTGAAGGGTGTCCTATTTAAATTAAATTTTAACAGCATCCTGCTAAGATGTGTGAATGAGGAGCAAGTCAAGAAGATTTTAGAGCAATACCATAATAGCCCTGTCGGAGGACATTTTTCTACAAGAACCACAACAATTAAGATTATGTGTGCTAGATATTTTTGGCCAACACTTTCTAATGATGCATTTTCATTGATTAAGTCTTGCAAGGAATATCAATTTTATGTCGGAAGGAGACAGAATGTTGCTATGCCTTTAAGGCCTATAGTGGTAGAAGAAACTTTTGCTCAATGGGGTTTAGATTTCATTCGGATGATTATCCCTTTCTCTTCAGCTGGACATAAATGGATACTAACAGCAATTGACTATTTTACCAGGTGGGTAGAAGCAGTGCCATTGAAAAATGCAACTGAATTGGAGATTGTTAATTTCCTTGAAGAACTGGTGGCCCGATTTGGCCCGCCTAAAAAAATCATCTCTGACAATGCTAAGGCTTTTCTCAGCTCAAAAATGAGCTAGTTCACACTAAAATATAGAGTGGTCTTGAAGAACTCCTCTAACTACTATCCCCAAGGAAATGGTCTCATGGAGTCTACTAACAAACACCTCATCAGGTTGATCAAAAGGATAGGCTCAGAACATCAAAAAGAGTGGCATAGGAACCTCCGAAAAGTGCTCTGGGCAGACCGAATTACACCCAAGCAGATATTGAAGACATCTCCTTGCGAGATGGTGTATAGGAAGGAGGCATTGCTGCCTATCGCCATAGAAATTCCCGCCCTACAATTGCTCAAATCCCTAGAAATTGAACAAAACAAGGTGATGGAGGTTAGGTTTTCTGAGTTGTTCGAGGTGCAGGAGAAAAGAGAGCACGCCCTAGAATTGATGAATAGCCGCCAACAGGTGGTAAAGAAATGGTTCGACAAAAGGGATTCTGATCAAGGGTTACAGCGTGAAGATTTGGTTCTTAAATTCAATGAACGCGGAGCAAAGCCTAGACAACATGGAAAATTTGACAGTCTGTAGGAAGGACCATTCAAAATTGCCCAGTGTAAATAGTTCAACTCTTTCGAGTTGGAAGATATGGAAGGTAACGCCCTAAGTATTTCAGTCAATGGAATACACATTAAAAGATTTTATTAATTCTACCTACGTGATGTTTTCGTAGATTTGTATATATGTAATTACTCTTCTCTATTTTAAGTTTTAGATCCTCTCAGTGCAAGAAATGAATGAAATAACAACAATGATGCAAACAATAAAAGAAAAAAATTGTGAATAGGGCTAAGTTTTTTGAAAAGGATATATACTATATTCATAAGAGTCAGAAATTTACAATATATTTGTGCTAGAGGCCTTGTAGTAACATTTACATATGCCCGCTATAGAGCGGAGCCTCTAAGAGAAAAAAGCAAAAATTGGGATCATCTTCATTCTCGAGTCAACCATGGGAAGGACCAACAATCATGGCAGTAGGCGACGTGAGATTAGGGAACACCATTCTTTCAAAATCTTTGTACCACTGAAGATTTTGGAATGGTTTGATATAGTGCACATGCATGAGGAAGTAGTAGCTTACGCGGACTTTGGCATGATTCTCCTCATGAGTTTCCAGCTCAAACCTGAATAGAAAGGGACTAGTGGGAACAATGCCTCCATTCAGTTTTTGCAAACAAATGTTAAGCATCGAGGGAATCCCACAGTCGAATTGGGCCGCACGAACAATCTGCTCCAAGCCTCTGAGGTAGCGCTGAGGAAAGAACCACTTTGTCAGCTTCAAAACCTTGCGTTTGGAAACGCTAATGTCCAGCAATAAGGCGAAAAAGTGCGAACAGATGTTGGTATTCATCTGGTACTGTTCTTCATACTCCATGCAATCTTTTCCAAGGAACCACTTGATTTCCTTCACATACAGCAAGTTCTTCACACTTTTCATACGCTTTAGGTGCCTACATCTAATGTTGCCGAGAAAAGCAGCCTGAGTCTTTTTGCAGACAAGCCTTACTGGTGTTTCCATGCTAGTTGATTTGGGCTGGGAAGTAACCTAATTGCTAAGGCAAGAAGAGCTTATTAAGCTAGGAGGGTTTGAAGACTTTGTAATTTTCAATGCTATGAAGGAGCCTTATTTATAGACTGGCTAAGGTTAGCCAACTGAGAGAATCATGATTATCGACTGAGCCCAAGCATGCCCCCAAGCCTCATTTTTTTGTGTTGCAGTGTGTGAAGTGATGGGAAGGTGCAAGTACAACTTGCAACTCACTCTATCGAGTTGCGACATCCATTTGAAGGTCATCCAGGTGTTAATATAAGCGCCATCGTCTCATCTGAATCAGGAAAAATCTTTAAAATATCATTTGGGTGATGTGCCCCATACAAACATTGAAATCAATTAATGCAAATATATTGCAAGGAGGTTCCCAAAGTTGGCTTGGTTCGTCTTTCGAGAAAAAAAATCAGGCTCCGTCACATGCGAAAGACTATCTATTAAATGCTCAAGTAGTTTGGTTGGCTGGTGATCCTTTCACATGAATAAAACGAGTAACACATAATAGTAACTTGGCATGAACGGCTGGCACGTACCTTTTTCAGCTGCCTTTCTCGAGAAATCAAAAAGGTAGGTTATGGCATGCAAAAGACATATTTATTACAAAAGGTTACCAAGGATTAAGCAACTAAAGCATTCGCAGGAAAGAAAAAGTTTTTAGAAAAGCTAAGCTGTTAGCTAAAGTTTGCAGAAGAGTTCTTGTGAATACCGAAAATGCCCAAAATTTTAGAGAACCCTATAGAGGCCTTGGCTCTAGTAGGTCTAAGCAAGAAAATGAAGAATGCACCCTATATGTAGCTTTACGATGGGGAGTCTTATGCCACTCTAGGCATACCTGCAAAGCCTAGGTGGCCTTTCACTCACCCGGTGAACCAAAAATTATTGAGCATGGTTCCTCACAGAGATTAGGAAATGGTCTTGGAAGACTAGGATAACATCTTTAACCCTGAGTTATCTCATAATCCTAAGAGCCTCAGGGAGGCCGCATGCGAAAAAATGAAGGATATGATAGACCAATTTCACAAATGGCTATGGTTTTGTGGGCTCACACAGTACATGGTTCCTTTGGTACACCCTTGCCCAGAAGTTGTGGTAGCATGTGTGACAGTTTTTAACCCGAACACAAGGGTAATCAGCGTTAAATATTTTAGGGTAGTCATTAGCCCTGAGGCTATTCAAGATATGTTGTGCATCCCGCTTCCCTTGACCCGTGAGGTTGAGATTTTTGAAATGCAAAGATTACAGCATAAGTGGCAAGAGCTCCATATGATGCCATAGTTTTATCGCTCTGAGATCAATCAGCCAACAAGTAGTTCAGTTCCACCCAAATTCCCTTTCAATTTGAAGGCTTTGAAAGGTGGGGCTTCCTCTGTCGTTTCTATGCTGGCACTGGTGTGTGGTCTGGACTCGGACAAAGAGGTTTTCGAGTTTCAAATGTGCCTCAGCTTCATGCTGAAGAGGAATCGTGAGGCTCTGCTCCTGATTTTGCAAGGGTTGTTAGCGATGGAATCTGGAGGCAGCTATAAGAATTTGGGGTCGGCTCTAAGTTTAGGTATTCGTCTTTCCTGGCTTACTTGATTTTGCACCAGAACCCTGATTATTTTTTGATGTCCATGTTCCTGTTTGTTTTGATGAGGGTGGCTTAAGGAAGCCAGTTTCGACATGGACCCCTGTCATGTCAAAAACCTTTGATTATTATGTGTTTTCAGATTCATTCATAGCCCCGGTTATAAGGGCTTTGGATAAGGCCGGCATAAATATGACCAAACGCATATCACCCCGATAGAAGTCCTGGTTGGGGAAGTTAACTCCGCCCTATAACTGGTTATTTGGTGTGGATTTCACCATGCTCTGCATGCCAGGTTTTGTCTGAGAGCCTTTCCGACTTCCCCATTTTCTTTCTGACAGAATGTTGGCCCTGGAAGCAATGAGGCAGCTATGTACCCTTGACGATGATTACTAGGGGGGGAAACACTTAACCTACTATTTGTTGTTGTTGATCATGTTTGGTTTCATGTCGTTGATTAAAAAGAGGACCTCGAAGATTGATACCTTAGTGATTCTACTTTCGAATTTGGGTCACCTTAAGTTGGTATTAATAGACGATTCCTAGAATTACAACCTTGACAATAATTTATCGGGAGTTTGCATCAAGATCTCGCATTCACCTCGGCCATTCTGAGACCTCTGGAGGAATGCCGAGGAGGGAAATTTAAATAGATATGTAGGCCTTGAGTATTTTCCTACAGTGGATGGTTGATTATTATCGCTGAATTTTTATCACATCATGGGGAGGGTCAACCCAAAGCTGAATATCAACCCCTCCCTAATCACCTAATTGAGTAAGCTCAGTTGGGCACCCGAGAAGATGCAAGCCTTCTAGGTGTACCGGTAGGATATTCTGGCAGTCGGCAAGCTTTATGAAAAAATAGCCCTTGATGAAATATTTGATGACATGTGGAAAATTGAACATTCAGATGTTGAAAGGTCCCCAAATAGCTCAACATCTGCACAACAATATAGAAGAGAGGAGGCTACTACAGAATCTGAAGAGGAGGTAACTCATAATCCACCTGTCATTACCGGGAGTCCAATGCATGAGAAGTGACAACGAACTAGAGAATCTGGCATAGAAGAGGAAGAACTTATGAAGGAATTAGTTGACATGTCTATGATGCCGCTTGTGCCTCAAGTAACTTTTCCTCCCTCTTCTCTCTCATCTATGTCTCTGGTCTCGCCTTAGTCTGCCCTTGCTTTTTAATACATGCCAGTTCTCTCTGCCACTGGATTTGTCTGGTATTCTAGTCTCGCCCCTCCTGGTTTCCCACCTATATCCTCCACTTTACATACCTTGCCCGGAACACAATTTGGTGTAAGTACTGGGCTCGTGGGCAAACAATTTTTATCTCTAAGGCCCAGCCCTGCAGTTTGTGCATCTCTTGTCTTCCCTTACACTTTCACCTCATTTCCATCCCCTCCAAGTGGCCAATTCATTCTGCCATTCTCCTTGGCTATTATAACATGACCCAACAAGACTTCTAATGTGTTGGATATGCTGTCTTTCCCGTTGGCCGTCTCTTAGGAGTATCTTTTTGCTGGCGGACTGGGTATCCCGGCCCAGGAATATTTCTTGTAGGTTGATGCAAATAAAAATGCCCGCACCAACCGGATCAACAAAAGAAGATAGAAAGATGCAAGTTGGCAGGCAGAGCCCCATTTGCAAACCATATTCAATGAAGGTCATAATTCTTTGATGTTTGTAAAGATCACTCCTAATGTGATCAAGGCAGCTGACGAAATATAGCCAAGTGGTTATTCTGTGAATGTTGTCAGGTTAGACTTGTAGTAGGCCCACCCGTGAGATAAAGTTGAGCTGATGGAGGAGACCCAAAAAATAGTAACAACTGATTTTCTCAAGCTCAGTCGATAGGCGAAGAAGAAGGATGACCAGATTGCGGAGCTCAAAAGTAAGGTCGACATCTGGGTAAACAAGTTTAAAGCCTAGGAGAATGAAATAAGTCAGCTAGAGAAGGAGAGGAGTACCTTTGAAATTAAGATCAAAGAGTTATAGAATTTGAGCGCAAAGATCATTTCGACTCTCTAGCAGGAGGTCAAGCTAAGTCGAGCAAAAGAGAAAGAACTTTGTGCTAAGTCTAACCTACTAACTGAGGGAATGAAAGAGATCTGACAGAGCACCACTACCGAGATTACTAAAGTGAATGCCAACCTGGAGTTGGAAATTCAAAAAACTAAGTAGGCCGAAACGCCCTTGGTAGAAAAGGAAAAGGAGGTTCTCACTTTGAAAGACCAGCTGGCAGCGCTGGATAGAAGCTTGTCCAAGGTAAAGGTAAGGCTGCCCTAAAGACCCAACCCCTTGCACACTGGATGAGCTTGTTGAAAATTTCCAAAGAGTTGCACACATCATAGTGGGACAAGGTGAAGGCTTTGTGCCTTACTCTTCAGCCCACCTTAAAGTTTATGGTGCAAGTGGCTAGCCTCTACGGGACAATGAGTGAATCAATACAGCATGTTCAAGAGTTAACTTCTGACAAGGTTCCAAAGGCTAGAATTTTATTGGGTAAGCTATATACTACTTCAGATGAAGCATTGAGTGGCATGGGAATCAATGACCAAATGACAGTAGCTTTGGGCACGAGTAGCCTCATCTCCATGCATGAGGTTGTTCAATAGGTAGCAGATTGCAGAGCTTAGTTAAACCAAGTTACCAGTGACATGTGGGTCAAGCTTTCCCACTTGACTTAGAGAGGCCTCCCTTTGCCTTTCATTGTGGACCAAGTGGTAGCGGGTGTGGAGCATATTGTTGCAATGATCGAAGAGAAGAAATAGGACCTTTCTATCTTCCAGACCTTTGATCAATCTCCAACTGCCGAAGAAATCGAGGGGATTGTGCATCAGCTGGCGCAACTTTTCTTCCAATTGGAATTGAAAACAAAAGTATCAGGTGGATTTCCCTTCAAAGCAATTATTGATCTTAGGCTGGCTCACGAATCTCTCTACACCATCGAACGAAGTATGGACCAATCTGCAGGCCACCCTCTTGAGGTTGTGAGCATTTTTTATTATGAACTAAAGTTTTTGGGGTTCTCCTTTCCAAACTTTTCAACAAAAACTGCCAAAGCCTTTGCAGTTTTATATTTACCTTTATAGCTGCACCTTAATTTTCAAATGCTCACTGCCCTCAGAGCACTCCACATGGCTTCCTCGTGAAGCTTTCCACTTTCCTTCGCCTTGCTTTTGGGCAATCTCTGTCTGCATGCCACATGGCTCACTTTGGTTGTTTTCCAAGTTGGGCCTACCTTGTTCTTTATTTTTCTCAGAGCACTCCACATGGCTCTCTCCGGAGGCTTTCTACTGGGCACCTTTTCAACTTTCTGTTGGGCTTCGTCTAGGCGACGCGTGGCATTTTTTTTGGCGCCAGTTACCTTGTAAATGCCATCGGACCTTTTTTTGCTCCCCTGCTACTGTGTTTCTCACTATGGTGCCACGTGTCCTCTTCTGCTACTGTGTGATTTTTCATTTCATGTCGTGGACTCGCTGGTATGTTGTTGGCCGGTCGATAATTGTTGTGGCGGCTCCAGAGGATCTAGGTCGTCAATTGTTGCGTGTGGTTTTCTTTTCTCTTGGGGCATCTTCAAGCAGTGGCCTAGCCGTTAAATAGGGCCATGTTTTCTTTTATTAGGTTGTTGATTAAGCTTTGCAAAAACTCTCAAGCACTGGGAAGTAAGCCTTTTGTAATAGTTTCTTTCAATTCAAAGACTTCAGACTATGCCAAATAAATTCGGCCTTTCTATTTTCAAGCATTTGTTAGGACTATTGACTTGTGTTATCTTTTTTTTTGTATGAATGCCTGTTCTTTAGTTTTTGCAACCTTTCCTAGTTGAAATGAATATAGACCATGTTTCTTTGACTCTTCTATGTTAAGACAAATTTATGCTTGATTACATTATACAAATTAGAGGGTATTTTTGCATGATAAATGCTTGTGGGGAAAAATAACTTAATTAACAACATTTTAGTTGTTCAGGCCTTTGTATTTTGCACTGTGCTTTTTTGAAATTCATCTAAGACTTTGGCGCATCGACTGTAGTGTAAAATTTACATTCTTGCTATCTCCCTAACCTTTTACTTCCACCCACTAAATGAAGAGCCGGCTTTGATAAAATCCCAGAGCTCACTTAGCTAGCACAGAATGTCCCCCAATAGCTAAGATTCCCATAAGACTGCTACTACATACAAAATTCTACATCAACAGTACCATTTGCTTCCAAAAAAATTAAAAGACTTGATAGTGGGCTTATAACCAAACCATAGCTCAAAAGGTGTCTCACCAGAATTATTGTTGACATTGACCCTATTAATGGTGTACACAATAGTACTTATAGCTTCTCTCTAGTAGAAATGAGGAACATTTCTTCCAACATCATGGTTCTAGAAGTGTCTAGAATGGTTATGTTCTTTCTTTCAACAACTCCATTTTGTTGAGGGGTCTGCGGAATAGATAACTGCCTTTGGATTCCATGCTCTTCACAAGAAGAATTGAATTCCCATGAAGTGAATTCACCACCTCTGTCTGACCTTAGAAATTTGATCTTTTGACCTATCTCATTCTCTATCATAGCTTTGAAACTATTGAAATTTTCTAATGCTTCATGTTTTTCTCTTAAGGAAGCAACCCATATCATTCTAGAATAATCATCAATGAGCAACATAAAATACCTTTCACCTTGTAGGCTTCTAATTTTGGAAGGACCACATAGATCAGTATGTATCAAATCTAGTACTCCATTAGAGCTATACTGTTTGCTCCGGAAATAATTTCTTGTTTGCTTTCCCATCTAACATTCCTTGCACATATTTTCAGTAGGCTTCACTAACTTAGCTAGATCTCTAACTACTTGAGTAGAGCTTATCTTGACAATGTTATCAAAGTTCACATGATACAACCTCCTATTCCATAACCAACTTACATCAATTTGAGCAATCAAAAAACTTTCACTAGAAGCACTCAAATGAAAGATATTACCTTTAGTATTTGTACCTGAAGCAATCATATTTCTTGAACTTCCCCTTATTCTGCATTTACCATCCTTGAATTGCAGATTGTAAACCTTGTCTACCATTTGTCCAACACTCAAAAAGTTATGCTTTAAGCCTTCTATATAAAGAACTTCATTAGTATTGTGCTTAACACCAAAGGAAATAGTGCCTCTACCATGAATCGCATCAAAAGTGTTGTCTTTGAACCTCACAACACCACCATCATTGTTTTCCAAGCTTACAAACTTGATTTTGTCACCAGTCATATGATGCGAGCATCCGCTGTCAATTACACACTTATATTTCTCTTCAATTTTTGTTGCAAGAGATTTCTCAACATTCACATTACTAGCAGATTCAATGGATACCTGACCATTTTCTTTGATAGCAATAAATACCCATTCATCTTCATTTCTAGTTTCTTTATCAGATTCTTCATTAGTTACACTTTCTTTAGCATAATAGAACTTCCTTTGAAATCTAGTGTTCTCAAGTTTGTATTTTGAAACTCTTTTAGGACATCTAGATGCAAAATGACCTATCTTACTGCAAGAAAAAAATTTAATAGGTAATTTCACTTTGTACTTACCATTACCTCTTTATTCTCTTTTCACATTAAATGCTTCCAATTCTTCTAATTCCCTTTATTAATCTCCAATTCGCTTCATATCATCTTCATACTTGAATGTTCTCTTGGAAATCTCTCCTTAATCGTATCTTTTGTTTCTTTTCTTAGATATAGTAGCCTTGAAGGTGGATTTAGTCTTAGGAGCAGACTCACCAAATTCACTCAATTCAAATGCAACAAGTTTTCCTATGATCATGTCTTTTGTTATATTTGTCACTGTCCTGAGTTCATCAATAGCATGATATTTTGTCTTGTAGGAAGGGGGCATAGATCTAAGTATCTTAGCCACAATTTTAGCATCATCCAAATTTCCACCAGCACATCTAATGTCCATCACTAATTCATTTATCTTTTTTGAGAAGGAAAATATTTTTTCATCTTCGCTCATCTTCAAGCTCTGCCATTTTCCTTTTAGACTTTGTAGCTTAGCACTTTTCACTAGTGCATCTCCTTCATAGAATGTTTCAAACTTTTTTAAAATCTGGTATGCAGTCTTCAATCCTATCACATTTGTCATCTCTGAATCTATAAAAGAACTCACCAATGTTTCTATTGCCTTGGTATTATTTTTTTCTTGCTTGATCTCATCTTTAGAGGAAGGACCATTCTAAGGAATAGTAAATGCAGTTTAGGTCGTCTACCAAAAAGGTTCACCAATGCAATTCAAATGAAATTCCATCATAGCTTTCCAAAGAGAGTAGTTTGTACCATTGAATCTTGGACTATCCTTCTTGAATGATGCCATCTCATATCACCTCAAGTTGTTAAGCTTCTTTCAGAGGAACTAGCTCTGATAACAATTCTTGGTAAAACAAGGATAGACAACTGAGAAGGGGGGGGGGGGTGAATTAGTTGTTACCAAAATCAAACTTATACAATATTAAGTAACCTTAAATATCAAATCTGATAATTAACAGTGCAAGAATTAAATCAACAACACATTAGAGACACATTAGCACCAATATTTTATTCATGGAAACCTTGTTAGGGGAAAAACCATGGTGGATGTTATTCCACAAGATTATACCTTGTTAGAAGTATAAGGAAGAATAAAAAGGAATGCACTTGCATTCAAATGCACTACTTAGAGCACACTGCTCAAAGGGAAGGATCACTACTTTACATATAGTAATCAGATTAAATCCATCTAATGAAGTTGAGTTGAAAGATTATCTTCTACAAAAGCCCGGTTACAGTTCTAGTTAGGCACACAAATAATTCCACACTCTGCTCAATCTTTTCCAGAATCTGCTTTGACCTTTATTTATACATGTACATCACTTATACACTTGAGAAATTCCCTCTAAATGAGGAAAAAAATCTCATATATATTCACTACATGGATTTACATGCATTCTTTAGTCGGTCACAAATAAAGAATAAATTAAAACTATTAGCCTCAATACATGAACAAATTTGAATGCACACCAACACAAGTCGGTCACAACATAGTGAGGACCCAAACAAACACCTCCAAACATGCCAAACAATAAAATATTAATCCTCATGGATTTGCAACATGCTAACATCATCATGTTGGCCAAGAACACGAAAACTCAACTACATGTCAAAAAAATCTCCAATCACGAACACTTCAATCAATGCAGATGTACAACAAGGATAGGGCACGATCTAGACTCATCCATGAATATCACAGGTAAATGCGTAACACTTTAAATTACCTTAATTTCATCCGCTTCATCCAATAATGTCATCTACATAAATTGAATAATTGTAGGCACACAGATCTTCATAACTTCCACAAATCTTGATGCAAACCTCTGAAAATTTCAGAAAAAAATACTAGAAAGCTTAAAAAAAACCCTTTGAAGTGCACCTTCAGATCTTCAACATACAAAAATTTCAAACATTATAACCTTCTCAACTCCACTAGCTTCCTACACTATAGTTTTTACAATTTTCTCAATCTGCTCGACATATACAGCCTTAAGCATCATTAATGCTAATAGTGTTGACATCAATGACAACCACATATCAACAACGCAACCACAACATCTAACATCTCTAATTCACCATCCTCAAACCTTTTTAATATTAGTGTAGACCCATTCCTCAAGTTACAGAGGCTACAAAAAGAGGAATGGGTTAAAAAGCCATATTATTGACTCAAAACCTTCACTTGTACAAGTTCAAGCCGGTTTGGTTAAATTGATGATAAAATGAACAAAAATAAAAATAAAACCTTCAAAATGGATTCAAAGGATTGTTCAAATTATCTATGATTCCATCCACCAAAATTTTGAATCCACAAAGTAATGCACATGTCATACAAGTTTGTTTTATATTGAAAAAATACAAAAATATGGAAAAATCAATGATGTTTCTATTAATATTTCACTTGAAAACTTCAAGAATCTCTCTTACATTGATGCCTTTCCACATATTTATTTTTTTTCCCACAAAAATAACTCCTCAACTTCCTCAAACTTCCTTTTTAAAATCCTTGACTATTGGACTTCTCTTATGTTCAACAATTGCAAGTTTAAAATATTGCTTTTTTGCATAATTTCACAACTTTTCCCATTTTTGCATTTTTGAGATACCAAACCTCCTAAACACCTAAAATGACTCAATATTGAAAAATTACATCACAAAATGGTCTTATAGACCTTATTTTAACATAAAATTCAAAACTTCTAGATTCTAGACCTTATGAACTTAACTCGACAATTTTGCACCAATTATACTGTTGCGCCAAACATATGCTTTTGAACAATCTATGGATGCTTGGAAGAAATATATTAAAGCATAATAGAAGGAAATAGAATAGACAAGTTAATGAACTACTTGAAAAAAATGCTTCAAATAAATCTAGTCTCATGGTAATGGAATGCCATGACAAGAAAATTTCTATGGATTTTCATGACATTCCATCACCATGAGACCACATTTCTTTGAGGCATTTTTTCAAACAATTCACTGCATTGTCTATCCTATCATATTTTTCATGCATGTTTACCAAATCATTTTATCAAATAGTTCACTGTCTTGCTACTATGGCTAAAATTCTAAAATGGGTGCTTCCAAACAAGCTAGATGGGTGCTTGGAAAAATTCTATCAAAGCATAATAATAAGCAATAGCATAGATAAGGAATTGAACTATTAAAAAAAAAGCCTCAAATAAGTGTGGTCACAATGTGATTTTCATGGAATTCCATCACCATGGGACCACATTTCTCTGAGGCATTTGTTTCAAACAGTTCACTGTCTTGTCTATGCTACAAAATTTTTCATACATGTCTACCAAAGTATTTTATCAATCAATTCACTGCCTTGCTGCTAAGTCTAAAATTATAAAACAAGTGCTTTCGAACAAGCTATGGATGCTTGGAAAAATCTATCAAAGCGTAATAGTAAGCAATAACATAATGCAGAGTAGGGAGACCTTCAATCAACTAAACAAAAATCCAACTAATACACCAAGCCTTTGTTCCTCCAAACCCTATCAAGGGTGATTCTCCTCAAACTTCACTATTTATCTTATAGGTTTGCAGACCCAAATTATTCACCTTTTATTTCAAATCTTACTACCAATAAACAAGCCACTCACCTTTTCAGACACCCTTTAAGCCTTCAAAAATATATCACAAATACACACCAGGTCACTTTCGACCAACAACAACAAAACAAAACTACTATGTTGTCCAAATTGGCCAATTAGGACCAATTTTAAAATAAATTGTACTCCAAACTATCCTCCCATCCCAAATAACTATAGACAATCATTTACCATACCACAAAACCTCCAAATCCACAAAATTTAACTTGAGAATTGCTCCTTTAAGCCCACATTTGTAAAACCATCATTTTTAGCAAGTTTAGGGTTGGTTTATTGAAAATCATATTCCCACAACTCATAACACCTTGAAAATACATCAAAAATGCTTTAAAGAACCTAAAAATGCTTAAAATTCCCTCCCAAACTACTACCCCAAAGGATTTCAACCATTTCCACTCTTAAACCATTGAATCTCACCGAAACTCGTCAAATTGCCAACTAGGGCATCACACCAAACCACTCAACTCACCTCCTATGCTTCAAAAACCATGCACATATGTTCCCTACCCCTAATTATTCCATTCCATTAAGTTACAATAGGATACAATGGGTGGAATAGCTAAAAATTCATGTTTACACACTCAACTACATGCATTTGAAAAGTTTTTCCCCAAGCGAGAAATTGCCACCACAGTAAAAGGCCTCTGAGATAGAAAAAATTGAAAGAGGTTATTGTAGAGGGGCCCAACATGATCCCATAGGATTAGACGATAATTTTCTTAGCATCATAGTGTTTGAATACCAACATGCTGAAGTTTGCAGCCATTTTGCACTTTTGACTCTTGAGGGATTCTACCGGTTGAACGTAGCTCAGAGTGATTCTATGTGTTTTAGTGGGAAAGAGGAACATTCCTAGTGTAAACCTACCCACCTAGATGCATCAGGATAGTCTGTTTCATCACACAAGTTGCAAAACAAAAGTTGCACCACTTTGCAACTTTCAACTACTTGCATTTGAGAAATTTTTCCCCAAGTGAGAAATCGCCACCACAAGAAAAGGTCTCTGAGATAGAAAAAACCAAGAGAGGTTATTGTAGAGGGGATTAAAAAAATTGCATAGGATTAGATGAGAAGTTTCTAAGTATCACGGTGTTTGAATGTGAGCATGCTAAAGTTTGAAGTCATTTTGCACTCTAGACCCTTAAGGGATTCTATCGGTTGAACGTACCTCAGAGCGGTTCCATGTGTTTAGGTGAAAAATAGGACCATTCCTAGCATAAAATTACCCACTTGAATGCATTGGGATTGTCCGTTTGGTCACACGAGCTGTAAAATGAAAGTTGCACCACTTTGCAACTTTCAACTACTTGCATTTGAAAAAACATTCCCAAGTGAAAATTCACCACCACAAGAAAATGCCTCCAAGATAGGAAAAACTGAGAGAGGTTATTATAGAGGGGCCCAATGTGATCTCATAGGATTAGCTGAGAAGTTTCTAAGAATCACAGTTTATGAGTAATAACATGGTGAAGTTTGCAGCCATGTTGCACTTTGGAACCTTAAGAGATCGATCCAGTCGAACATAGCTCGAAGCGATTCCACGTGTTTGGGTGCAAAAGAGGACCATTCATAGCATAAAAATACCCTCCTAGACACGTTAGGATACTCTATTTGGTCACATGAGCTGCGGAAAAAAAATTGCACCACTTTGCAACTTTCAATTACTTACATTTGACAACTTTTTCTCCAAGCAAATGATTGCCACCACGGGAAAAGTTCTCTGAGATAGAAAAAATTGAGAGAGTTTATTGAAGAGGGGCCGAACACAATCTTGTAGGATCAGATGAAATGTTTCTAAGCATCACGACATTTGAATATGAGCATGTTGAAGTTTGCAACCATTTTGCACTTTGGAACCTTAAGGGATTATGTTGGTTGAACGTAGTTCAGAGTGATTCCATGTGTTAGGGTGAAAAATAGGACCATTCCTAGCATAAAAATACACACCCAGATGTGTTGGGACAATCTATTTGATTACACGAGCTGTAGAAAGAAAGTTGCATCACTTTGCAACTTTCAACTACTTGCATTTGATAACTTTTTCCCCAAGTGAGAATTTTCCACCACAAAAAATACCCCCAAGATAGTGAAAATGGAGAGAGGTTATTGTAGAGGGGCCCAATAGGATCTCATAGGATCAGATGAGAAGTTTCTAAGCATCATAGAGTCTGAGTAATAATATGTTGAAGTTTGCAACCATTTTGCACTTTGGACCCTTAAGGGATCGATTTGGTTGAACGTAGCTCAGAGCGATTCTGCATATTTAGATGTGAAAGAGGACTATTCCTAGCATAAAGGTACCCAGCCAGATGCATTGGGATAGTCTATCTGGTCACACGAGCTACAGAATGAAATTTGGACCACTTTTCAACTTTCAACTACTTGCATTTGACAACTTCTTTCCCAAATGAAAATTTTCCACCAAAGGAAAATACCTCTGAGATAGAAGAAAACCAAGAGAGGTTATTGTAGAGAGTCCCAATATGATCTCGTAGGATCAAATGGGGAGATTTTAAGTGTCACAATTTCAGATTAATAGCATGCTAAAGTTTGCAACAATTCTGCACTTTGGAACCTTAAGGGATTTTGTCAGTTGAAGGTAGCTCGAAGCGATTCCACGTGTTTGGGTGTGAAAGAGGACCATTAATAGCATAAAAATACCCACTCGGACATGTCAGGATAGTCTGTTTGGTCACACAAGCTACAAAATGAAAGTTGCACCACTTTGCAACTTTCAACTACTTACATTTGATAACTTTTTCCCTAAGTGAAAATTCACCACCATAGGAAAATGCCTCGAAGATAGAAAAAAATAAAAGAGGTTATTGTAGAGGGACCCAGCACAATCTCGTAAGATCAATTGAGAAGATTCTTAGTGTCATAGTGCCTGAGTAATAACATGCTGAATTTTTTAACCATTTTCCACTTTAGACCCTTAAGGGATCAATCTGGTTAAACATAGTTCAGAGCGGATCTACATGTTTGGGTGCGAAAGAGGACTATTCCTAGCATAAAATTACCCACTCAGATGTGTTCAGATAGTCAGTTTGGTCACACAAGCTACATAACGAAAGTTGCACCACTTTGTAACTTTCAACTAGTTGCATTTGACAACTTTTTCCCCAAGTGAAAATTTTCCACCACAGAAAAATGCCTTCGAGATAGAAAAAAATGAGAGAATTTATTGTAGAGGAGCCCAACACAATCTCATAGGATTAGATGAAAAAAATTCTAACAATCATGGTGTCTGAATAATAGCATGTTGAAGTTTGCAACCATTTTGCACTTTGGACCCTTAAGGGATCGATCTAGTTGAACATAGCTCAGAGTGCTTCCGCATGTTTGGGTGTGAAAGAGGACCATGCCTAGTGTAAATGTACCCACCTAGACATGTTGGAACAATTCATTTGGTCACATGAGGTGCACATCAAAAGTTGCATCACTTTTCAACTTTCAACTATTTGCATTTGGCAATTTTTTCCCCAAGTGAAAATTTTCCACCACAAGAAAATGCCTCTGATATACCAAAAACCGAGAGAGGTTATTGTATAGGGGCCTAATGAAATCTTGCAAGATTAGACAATAATTTTTAAGCATCGCAGTGTTTGAGTAATAGCATGCTGAAGTGTGCATCCATTTTGCACTTTGGACCTTTAAGGGATTGATTCAGTTGAACGTAGCTCGTAGCTATTCCGTGTGTTCGGGTGTGAAAGAGGACTATACCTAGTGTAAATGTACCCAACTAGACATGTTAGGATATTCTATTTGGTCACATGACCTACAGAGCAAAAGTTGCACCACATTGCAACTTTCAACTACTTACATTTGACAACTTTTTCTCCAACTGCAAAATTTGCCACCACATGAAAATTCCTTTGAGATAGAAAATACCGAGAGAGGTTATTATAGAGGGGCCCAACACAATATTATAGGATCAGATGGAAAGTTTCTAAGCATCATGGTTTCTGAGTAATAGCATGCTAAAGTTTGCAGCCATTTTGCACTTTGGTCCCTTTAGGGATCGATCTGGTTGAATGTAGCTCGAAACGATTTCGCGTGTTTGGGTGTGAAAGAGGACCATGCCTAGCATAATATTACCCACCCAGATGCATTGGAATATTCTATTTGGTCACACAAGCTACAAAATGAAATTTTCACCACTTTGCAAATTTGTACTGCTTGCATTTGACAATTTTTCCATCAAGTGAAAATTGGACACCACGGGAAAACCACTCCAAGATTAAAAAAAATTGAGAGAGTTTATTTTAGAGTGGCCCAATGTGATCTCGTAGGTTTAGATAGAGATTTCATACACATCAAAATTCATGAGTAATAGCCCATCAAAGATTCCTTCCCTTTAACACTTTGGACCCTTAAGGGATCGAGCCAGTTGAATGTAGCTCAGAGCGATTGTTCTCGCTCTTTGATGGAATTAGGTGGGAAGAATAATTAACTTAATTTTAGTTTTAGTTTGGTTGTATTTCAAGTGATTTTGTGAATTTTAGAAGCTAATTACTGAGGGTTAGTCTATATACCCTATTTTAAGGGTTTTGAGTGCATTAAAATGTCATATTAAGACTTCCACCCACTGTATGCTTATTTAACTCAATGGAAATGCTTAGTTAGGGTTATAAAACATGTGTGAAAATGTTTTTGTGCAAGGGGGGTTAATAGAGGGTTTTTAGGTGATGCCCTAGATGTCAAATGGTGCATTTTTGAGTGGAAAATGGTGGTTTAGTGCTAGGGTTTGAAGAAAATATTTTGCGGCATTGATATCTCTTGAACTTGTAAGCTTGTGCAAACCATTTTGAAGTTGTTTTTGTCTTTGTTTGGTTGTTGGAAGGTTTGGAGTATGGGGTTTAAATAAACCCTAGCCTAACTTGAGAATGAAGAGGGTTTTAGGGTTTGTTATGTTAGAGGGCTTATCACACCCTTAAAAGTGGAGGAATTGGTGGTTTGGAAGACTGGTTAATTCTGCCCAATGGTGGTTTGCATGTGATAGGAAGAATAAAGGGGGGTTGCTTGTTTTGTGAAAGTTGATCCAAAAGATTCTTATAAGGGTTTGATGTATGTTGAAGAAGGCTTAAATGGGTACCTAAAATGGTGGTTTTTTTGTAAAGGTTGTTAAGGAATTCTAAGAGTTAACTTGGGAAAAATAGATCTACATACCTACAAGAGTGACTAGGTGCAAACTTGAAAATAAGCCAAGATTGAGTTTTGAGGGAAGGAAGGAGGTTGGAATCCTTTTCTATTGTGGAAGTGAGATTAGAATCCTTTTCTTATAATGTCTAAATTATAGGTGCTCATTATGAGGTTAACTTAAAATGAGTAACTTGAAATTCCCTCACAGAGCTTCACACACTCTAATGAGTAATTGGTGAAGTTTTAAGGTCTTATGTTTCCATTTTCTAGAAGTTGCAAATCATAGTGAAAATGTTGTCAAGTTTGATAAAAATTTTCAAGATAGGTTGAATGCCATTTTTCTCTAGTGCGAGGTCATGTTTTTTGCATTCAATAAGGTCTAGGTAGACCATCTCTAATGTATTAGGAGTCTACGAGGGTCAAATTGCAAAATAATGCAAAATGAGCAAAAATGTTGTGAACAAGAATATATAGAAAAGTGCAATTTTGTACTCCAACATCCATAACGAGTTTGAAAATTGGTTGGAGTCAGTTCTAGGATGGTAGTTGGTTTTTTTCATGTTTAAAAAGGCTTCTCATGTTCTATTTTGAGGTTGGAGAAACCAAGTTAGAAAGAAAAACAATAAAATCTTATTATTCCCATGCCATTTTTTGAGTTTTTTCTAGAATTTTTGAAGTTTATTGCTACTGTACAGTTCTGTACAGGTGATTGTGCTTAATTCTTAATGGAAATTGGTGGGAAGTAGATTAAATTATTTAACAAACTTGGTTTGAAGAAATTTAATTCAATTTTGTACATTTAATAGGTCGATCTGAGCCTTCCACCCATTGTATGATGTTGTAACTTGTTGGATAGGCTTAGTTGATATAGATACACATGTTTTCATTATTTATTGAGTATGGGAGGTTTGCATATTGATTTCTGGTGATGCCCTAGGTGGCATCTGGGGTGTTTTTACATGAAAAAGTGAGGTTAGAGAGGGTAAGAGTGGGAATTTTTTGATCAAACAGTCATTTTTCTTGTTCTTTTAAGCATGTGAAGGGTTATTTCAAAGTTTTTGAAATGGTTTTGAGGTCTGAGAAGGCATTGATCATAGTTTTTCAATAATCCCTATGATATATTGTGAAAAGTGAGGGGTTTAGTGTTTGGGATGTTGCAAAGCCTATCTTTCCCTAAAAGTTGTGGATCAGGTTTTTCCTCTGGTAGGTGAGTGCTGCCCAATCAATTTTTGGGTGAAAGGAATAATTTAAAACACATTGTCTTTGCAAATCTGGCCTAATTGAGCTCTTGGATAGCATTGTTTTCAAACTTTTAGCAAATTTCTCCAAAGGAGTCTTAGGTGGAATTAAGGTATGTTAGAGATGACCTGGTTGTATCAATTTTTATGAGGCATATTCTGCCCCTACCTTTTCAAACCTATGGAATTGGCAAGCCAGTGAGCTCACTAGCTTGCCAATTTGGTAGGATTGATAAGGTAGGGGTAATAAAATATTCCTTTCTACAGTTATATTAGACATTATTTCATTCTTACTCATAAATCCACAAGATTTTCCTTGAAGAAAACTTTAAATGTAAACCTTGAAGCATTACAACTAATTTTAAATGCAATATACATATTTGCATGTATTAATTTCTCATAATTTTGTATTCAAAAAATACACTAATTCAATGACAAATATTACAATATTTATGGAATAAAATCTTGAAAATCCTCCCATATGTCAATACTTGTAGCAATACATGCAAGGAAATAATCCTCCCATTTGCAACCCAAATCATGAAATATATTGTACAAGAAGAAACAAAAGGAGTTGTTGCCTAGTTTCTTTTCTCCAATCCACCTCATTTGGCCCAATTATTTACATTCCAAAATTCTTCAAAACATGTAAATCCCCTGCTCCCTATGAAACGCATGGGTAGTAGCCTCTTTGTGGTTGTGTACTCTCATAAGAATTTAGTCCACAAAAAACCTGAAAAAGCCTATAAATCTTAGACATGGACTCACATAAAAATCATTAAAAGAGAAATAACTAAATAATTTCATTCATACACCTAATGATGCCTACTATCACCTTCATGCATGCTAGATAAGGAGGTTGATTGAAGGTCCTACAATGATGATTTGGCCCTTCACTAATTTCTCATCTCTCAATAATCCTACATATAAATTTCAAATATATCACTGACATAATTAACATAAAATATATCATTTACATAATTAACATAAAAAGGCTTTATCATTTCAAAATACCTTTGACATATTTTAATTTCAGGAAACTTTTGTACAAAATCAGAAAAAAATTGGGTTTGAGTGGTATCCAAATAATGCGTTGGATGTGGCTCATAGATTTTACTACCAATTATCATTCTTACAACATCTCTTTGACTAGGATAGGTCATTGTGTTATCCTTCCAATAATTCACTATTAAAGATCTCAAGCCTTGAACAATTCGACTATCTTTCTGTGGCACTCTACCCAAGAATTCCCATAACTCATTGCTATTTGGATCCTCCACTCTTTCACAACTTCCATTGGCTCTCATTAGAGATGATCTACTTATTTTAAAAGACTTAATTTTATTTGTAAGGTTCACCTTGTTCCTTGTTTGACTACTTAATAGTGTTGCTGTCATCACATGTTGTGTGGCACAAATATCCTTCACACATGAGGTAGAACCCACACTCTCATATGCATTCATCAAGTTCTTTACAATGGAATTTTCACTTGAGTCATTTCAAACTCTTAGCCCAGGATTCTTCATGGTGGGCCTAAATATGAGTTTCCTCATCATTTCAACAAATAGTTGACATCTTCCACCCTCACTTAGCTTTGCCAAAAATAAATTCCATATCCTCTATGCATATCTTTGACATGTACATTTTTGAATCTTATTAGGCATCCATTTTAAAACGGGAATCAATATCAATAACAAATGTAGGTTTTCCATCCAAAACTCTAGGAGGAGTTCTCAAATGTAAATTTGTGTCAACATTGGGGATAGATCGCGTACCTTCAATAAGAGGTGCAATTGCTGACATAATTTGAGATTGACATGTAAATTATGTTGTACCTCCAACTTGAGATGTTTTTTGTGGAGTACCTTCAAATAGAGATGTGTTTTTTGATGTACTTTCAAAATGCAATGTTGTTTATGGTGTGTCTTCAATTGGAGATGTCATTTTTGATGTACTTGGAAAACCACATGTTGTTGCTGATGTGTCTTCAACTAGAGATGTGCATTGAGCTTCACCTATGGTTGATGATGTGCCCCCAAATTTTGTATCCATTCATGTCTTTCCATGAACTTTCCTCATTTGTGCCCTTGGTTTTGTCAATTTGACATCTCTCTTAGATTGCACAGGAATTTTTGATTGTATGGGTTGCAATTCCTTTGCTTCATGAGCTACATTTTTTATTCTCTTCTCCTTTCATTTTGAACTCCATGATCTTCCGGTGTTAGAGGCTTCAATCATTTCCTCGACATGACATTGAATGCTACATGTTCACAAACACACAGAAAAAAATTAAGTAATGCATTTTATGAAAATATTGATATCGTTGATTACATTGCATTAAATATGAAACACACCAAAGTATTTTATGAAAGAAGGTAGTGAGATGTTTGGAATTATCGTATACGTCTATGGTAGACAAAAAATTTGATATGATGGAGTTAGATGTCTATAGGGTTAGATATTATAGTAGGGATTTTAAGTATGTTTGAAGAGTTGGAAAATTAGCTAGAGGCTGATGCAATACATGTAGGGATCCACAATGAACTTGTTCAAATATTTAGAGGAGGGCTCTTAATAGACTTACACTCTTTCAAAGTTTCATAAAAGGAAATAGGCTTCTAAGTACTCCAATCCACACTAATTTATAAGGGCTTTGTATGAGCCTATTAAGGCATCTAACAAGATTAAAATAATAAACCAAACACAACTTGATCAGTTAACTTACCAAGAAACACCATTTTGTATCACTCACTCCTTAACCACTTACAAACTAGTAATCCTTCCTCATAGGATAGTCACTCATATATAATGAAATAGGTAACTTATGAAGACTATAACAACATTTACAGATATCCTTTTTCATGGCCTAAAACATATCTCAAAACTAATATAAAATATTTTGGATAAAATACCTCAAACTAGCCTTGTTCCACTCAAGCAACTAGGACAATCCACTCTTATAAAGAGAAACTCCTTTAAACACCTTCAAATATCTTGATATCCATGGAAAATAATATTTTAGGTTGTCAAACCTTAAATTCCACCTATTTTAGGGACTAGAACATTCAATAGGGTACCAACATTCAAACCCTCACTCTAATCTATTTCAAACTAGGTTTCCATTAGGGGTTTATTGAAACATGGACTTCATCAATACTCCACACCCAAAAAATACTTGGAACACTTTAAAAATATCTTGCGGATGCTCTAAAAACTTACTCCCAACCTTTAGCACTGTTATTTCCTCAAACCATTACTTGAAACCTTAATTTTTGGTCAAGACACACAAGAAATCAACTAGGATAACAACTCACAAAACACTTCCATCAAATCTTCAACTCTTGAATCCTTATTGAACATGAAAAAAAACCTTTCAGCCTTCATTTCACTAAGCTCTAGGGGTATCCACTCAAGGAAAATTTCATACATGCATTCTTTAGTGTTCAAAACCCCAAAACAGGGTTCATACCCATTAGCACCAAAATGATCATAAAACTCACAAACCTTCATGAAATTAAATAAAAAAAACTACAAGTGAAATCTAATACATGCCTTTAATGGTTCAAATAGCTTTTAGACCATGAGCCTTTTGTACAGGGCTGTACAATGGTTTGAAACATAGATTTACCAGTAAAGACTCAAAATTTTACACTAAAAATAGGGAATACTTCTTGATCTTCTTCATTTTCTCCATACTATCACCTCTTCCTCAAGGTTATCCTCACATTTATGGACTCACAAAAACATAAATTAATTCCTAGAACTAACATTCTACTTACCTAACCTTGCATGCACCTAACTCTGCAATGTTTTGCATCTTTTAGCAACCTTTTTGACCATATTTTGCCAAATTGCAAGCTATGACACAACTGAACTCCCTTAGCTCCAAATACATTATAAAATGGTCTAATTGACCTTATTGAACACAAAATACTCAAAAATAACTAAAATCCTAGCATTTGACCATGCTCACTAAAGATGACCTTTTTGACAAAATTGAGCTTACAAGGTGCTCCTGCACTAGAGGCCTGGAACGTTGATTTTCAATAAACCCTCCTTGTTTCAAGAATACAAATGCCTAAAGCAATGGTTTAGTGTTTATATGCATTAGAGAGTGTTCCAATGACTAATATATGATAATATATGAACAATTTTCTCTATTGTGAATGCTACAAGAAAGTGAATGTGAATTGGTCAGTTGAGCATTAAATTGAGGTTTTTGAGACTGAAGATTGTTTGAAACTGATCTAATTGTGATTCTTGAAGGTTTTTTCTCCATGCTTTGGATCACAAACCTAGGGTATAATTTGTTGCCACCTAAATGAAAAATAGAGAATCTTGTGTTTATTGTTCTCAAAACCACATTATGATTGTCAACGAAGCCATGAAGAAGATGAATTCAAAGAAGGGTTTGTGATGCTATATCTTATAATTATTCACTAGATTTCTTTGGAAATGAGGTAACTTAGAAAAGCAATAAGCATTCTCAATTACACAAAATTTTCCCTTTTTTCAATTTATTAGAAAGGTAAATGGTATAAATGAATGGAAACTTGCATTAAAAACTATGGCAGGTCACTTAACTTTATCTAAGCACATGTGATGAAGGTGAATTTTTTATGGAACAGAAAATTAATGGAAGCTTGCATTAACATTGATGAAAGCTATTAGGTTTTCTAAATTAGTTGAAAATTAAAGTTTTCCCACAACCATCACTAATAATGAATTTGAAGCTCTTATGTCATGTTTTCCATTTTATATCTTGAAACTCCTAAAAGTTAAACTTTTACATGTAGACATCCATCTTATTTAATGTTGAATTCTATGTGTAACAATGAAGATTAATAAAATAATCAAATGAATGATCTAAACATTGTGAAAACAAAACAAAAAAACTCAATATAAACATCTACCTAAAATGAAATAGAGTGAGTTCCAGTAGCCATGCTGGAAATGGACTACTATAAGCAATGCAAATAGAATTCATAAGTAAATTTGCGTTAAGTAAATGTCATGTTTTTCAAAAAAAAATTCTTCAAACTCATAAAAATTAATTTTTTTTATGCAAATCACATCTAATTCAATGTTGAATTCTCTGTCTAATTGTTATGATTAATAAAATCATAAATTTAGTTTATATTGTCCATAAAAAATAAAAATATACCAAATATAAACATTTCAATATTACCAAACTAAATATATTACCTCAGATAATGTAAAATGATGTAGAAACTTGAAAATGTCTTCTTTTATGTTGTCTACCATGCAGAGTGGTGGTAAAAAAGTGATGGATAAAGCATAGATTGGTACAACATGAAGTCAACTACATAAAAAAAGGTGTTTATGAATCAGATAAAGAAATGAACCATACAAATACAAAAGAATGTGGGCCTGAATCATGTGGTCAACCCATATTTTACCATTTGAAGGTAGAACACATTTGGCACTTGGCGAGCACCAAATGTGTTGTTTCAAAAGGGAGAGATTCCATAGATACAAAGGGAGTGACACTCGAGATAGAGAACTATTAGTCTAGGTAGTGTGGTAGCGACTGAGACCTAAGAGCGATAAATACTTGAGAGGGATAGAGAGTTATCCAATTATAATGGGGGCAAAATACCTGAAAATGGGAGAGGGGATGGGAGGGATGAGACGTGAGAGATACAAAAAGACCAAAGGGTTTGAGAGAAAGAGGGAGTGTGGGAGAGGGGGTTGGAGTGCAATATATTTGTCTAGGTAGGGTGGGAGGTACATGAGACTTGACAGAGAGGGACTATGAGAGGGGGTATTGGAGTGACACAAATTAGTCTAGGTAGCATGGGAGGAAGTGAGACCTGAGAGAGAGAGAGAGACTTGAGAGGGAGAGATTTATGCAGTTATGGTGGGTGGAAAGACCTAAGAGAGGGAGTGGGAGAGAGAGGGAGTGGGACCCTTAAACCATAAACCCTACACCATTAACCCTTAAACCCTTAATCCCTCAACCCTTAAACCCTAAACCCTTAAACCATAATCCCTCAGCCCCTATACCCTCCTAATCCTTGAACCCTCAACCCTCAACCCTTAAGATACCCTTATACCCTCTTAATCCCTCAACCCTCAACCCTCAACCCTTAAACCCTAATCCCTCAACCCTCAACCCTTAAACCCTAATCCCTCAACCCCTATACCCTCTTCTTCCCTCAACCCTCAACCCTTAAACCCTAATCCCTCAACCCCTATACCCTCTTAAGACCTCAACCCTCAACCCTTAAACCTTAATCCCTCAACCCTTATACCGTCTTAATCCCTCAACCCTTATACCCTCCTAATCCCTCAACCCTTTAAACATAATCCCTCAACCCTCAACCCTCAACCCTCAAACCCCAATCCCTAAACCCCTATTCCCTCTTAATCCCTCAACCCTCAACCCTCAACCCCTAAACCCTAATCCCTCAACCCTCAACCCCTAAACCCTAATCCCTCAACCCTCAACCCCTAAACCCTAATCCATCAACCTCTATACCCTCTTAATCCCTAAACCCTCAACCCTTAAACCCTAATCCCTCAACCCCTATACCATATTAATCCCTCAACCCTCAACCCCTAAAACCTAATCCCTCAACCTTTATACCCTCTTAATCCCTCAACCCTCAACCCTTAAACCCCAATCCCTCAACCCTTATACCCTCTTAATCCCTAGACCCTAATCCCTCAACCCCTATACCCTCTTCATCAGTCAACCCTCATCCCTCAACTGTTAAACCCTAATCCCTCAACCCTTATACCCTCTAAATATCTCAACCCATATACCCTCTTAATCCCTCAACCCTCAACCCTCAACCTCTAAACCCTAATCTCTGAACCCCTATACCCTCTTAATCCTTCAACCCTTAACCCTTAAACCCTAATCCCCCAACCCCTATACACTCTTAATACCTCAACCCTCAACCATTAAACCCTAATCACTCAACATCTATACCCTCTTAATCTCTCAACCCTCAACCCTCAAACCTCAACCTTTAAACCCTAATCCCTCAACCCTTAAACCCTAATCTCTCAACCTCTATACCCTCTTAATCCCTCAACCCTCAACCCTTAAACCCTAATCCCTAAACCCCTATACCATATTAATCCCTCAACCGTCAACTGTCAACCCCTATACCCTAATCCCTCAACCTTCAACCCTTAAAACCTAATCCCTCAACCCCTATACCCTCTGAATCCCTCAAACCTCAACCCTCAACACTTAAACCCTAATCCCTCAACCCCTATACCCCCTTAATCCCTAAACTATAATCCCTCAACCCTCAAACCATTAAACCATAATCCCTCAACCCCTATACCCTCTTAATCCCTCAGCTCTCAACCCTTAAACCCTAACCCCTCAAACCATATACCCTCTTAATCCCTCTGTTAGTGTAATTAATATTTAATTACACTTGCATAACTTTACTTAGGTTGAGCTAATTTTAGGTGAACATTAGGGTTGCATACTTTGCTTTTATAAAGCAAATCATCTCATTGTAATATTGAATTCCTGAATATATCAATTTGCACATCGCATGCAAAGCTTTGCTTTTTTATGTTTTCTCTTCTGTGGAAAGTGTTTAGGTTTGCATGTCTGATCTAGGGTTTCTAACATGGTATCAGAGCCTTGACATGCAGCCCCTTCTCAAATTTTGGAGAAATTCATTGCAGATTTCGTTCGAGGTTCCTCGAGGATTTCATGCCTTGAGATCATCTATCCAGCATTTTGGATCAGATCGGACTTCACCATTGGATTCAGAGCGTTGGAAAAAGTCAGGTTTGGCTTTTATTTTGCAGATTTTGGTCATCGTTTGCCAGATCTGTGAGGGTTTTAGTTTTGGTATTTTTTTGCAAGCTTTGGAGGTAGCCATTTTTTTGAAGCATTTTGAGCAGAAATAGAGGTCACCATTGCATTCGCAGTGGCCAAAAACCCTAAGATCGCCTTTCATTTCATCGATTTTGGCGAAGTTGGTTCGGAGGGCAAAATTTTTTCGCCAGGGAGGCCGTACGGCCTCCCCAACACGCATTTCGATGCAAGTTTTTGCGCTACCAATGTTAAAGGATCCTGCCCCTACCACACCACCAAGCGGCCACTGGGTGGCCACCCGCCCCTCACTCCGGCCAGTGGCTGCCCCTCCAACTCTACCGGCCCTCTTTAGCCCCCGCGAGTTCCAATGCATAGACAACGGTCATATGGGGGACCGGGCGCTATGCGCCCCGCCCCCGGCCCCTTCTGCTTTAGCCGCCGGTCATATGGGTGACCAGGGGCTCCATCCCAGTCCCCTTTCCGCTAGCCCCTAGTCGTATGTAGGACCACGGGCCGATTTTTTTAAGACCCCTGGGCTGCCTACAGGCCTTATAGGCCATTCTGGAGCACCCTTGACAAAATCGGGCATAACTTTTGCGTACGGTGTCTGTTTTTCAAAAATGAGATATCATTGGAAAGCTGATTCTAGTGCCAATCTATTCAATATTTTAGTTTTTTTAGATTTTTCTCCAGTTTTATTTTTCAGGTCCTTGAACTCAGATGTTGTTGTTTTCACTCCGGAGGGAATATCTTTTGACTCGGTGATCTTTTTTTTGCCATTCTTGCGGCACTGGAAAGCTGGTTCAGTCCTCTACATAGATTGGAGGTCTATTTTTATTTTCTATTTATGCATGTTAGGATTTATCTCCTTTTTCAGTCATTGGGGATTGTAATAAACGAACTGATATAAAGTTCCATCGGGGGGGTTTCTTGCATAATAATCTTCATCATGTTTTGATGGCAACTCACATGAGTTGTAATCTAGTTTCTTAGTTTCTTTTGGCCATATTTTGTCTTAGTTTGACACATACTAGATTCATTTTGGTTCACACTTTAGATTGAGAGCCTATGGTTAGTGATCCGCATCGGATCCATCTCAGTTTGAGGTCCACTAAATTTGTGGTTATTGTTCCCAAGTCTATATGGTACTTGTTCCCATGGAAGATTTTTAGTCTTAGTTTGGCATCGGCATCGAGATTTTGTCATCATTTCATCTACTGTTGCTCTATGGATTCCAGGGTTGTTCCAGTTTGGTGTTTTCGAGTGTTCCGTGGCATCGGGTCTACTATCACATTATTATGATTCCGATATGGTTTCTTGTAGATAGAAGTATCTTTCCTCGCTTGTCGGATTGCGGTTCCAGTGTTACTCCACAGTCTTCTTCCAGTGCTTCTTTGTAGCAGTTATCGCATTGTAGGGGGGGTTGTCCCACTGGGTTGTCCTTCTCTACCTCATTATTGCATTTGTACATGGGTACCTGATCAGGCCTTGTTTCCAGGACCCATTCATGCTTTCTTGCATTCATCTTAGTTTTAGGTGCATGCTTATTTTAGTCTCCCTAAGTTGCATTTATGGGGGGGTGTTAGTGTAATTAATATTTAATTACACTTGCATAACTTTACTTAGGTTGAGCTAATTTTAGGTCAACATTAGGGTTGCATACTTTGCTTTTATAAAGCAAATCATCTCATTGTAATATTGAATTCCAGAATATATCTATTTGCACATCGCATGCAAAGCTCTGCTTTTTTATGTTTTCTCTTATGTGGAAGGTGTTTAGGTTTGCATGTCTGATCTAGGGTTTGTAACACCCTCAACCCTCAACCTTCAACCCTTAAACCCTAATCCCTCAACCTCTATACCCTCTTAATCTCTCAACCCTCAACCCTCAACCCCTAAACCCTAATCCCTCAATCCCTATACCCTCTTAATCCCTAGACCCTTAAACACTAATCCCTCAACCCCTATATGCTCTTAATCCCTCAAGCCTCAAGCCTCAACCCCTAAATCCTAATCCCTGAATTTCTATACCCTCTTAATCCCTCAACCCTAACCCCTTGAACCCTAATCCCTCAACTCCTATACCCTTTTAATCCCTCAAACCTGAACCCTGAACCCCTAAACCCTAATCCCTCAACCTCTATACCCTCTTAATCCCTCAACCCCTATACCGTCTTAACCCCTCAACCCTCAACCTTGAAACCTTAAACCCTAATCTCTCAACCCCTATACCCTCTTAATCCCTCAACCCTCAACCCTCAACCCATAAACCCTAATTCCTCAACCCTTATACCATCTTAATCCATCAACCCTCAACCCTCAACCCTTAAACCCTAAACCCTAAACCCTAAACCCTAAACCCTAAACCCTAAATCCTCTACCCTCTACCCTCTACCCTCTACCCTCTACCCTCTAACCTCAACCCTTAAACCCTCTACCCTCAACCCTTAAACCCTAAACCCTCAACTCTCAACCCTCTACCCTTTACCAAGTTAAACCATAAACCCTTAAACCCTCTACCCTTAAACTATCAACCCTAAATCCCTAAACCATCTACCCTCTATCGTCTACCCTCAAAACCCCCTATCTCTCTCAACCCTAGACCAGATACCCTTAAACTGTAAATTGCAATCCCTAAACCCTAAAACCTCTACCCTTAACCCTTAATCCATAAAACCTAAAACCTAAACCCTCTACCCTCAACCCTTAAACCTTAAACCTACAACCCTCAACCCTCTACCCTTAACCAAGTTAAACCCTAAACCCTTAAACCATCTACCCTTAAAATATAAACCCTAAACCCTCTACCCTCTACCCTCTACCCTCAACCCTTAACCAGGTTAAACCCTAAACCCTTAAACTATCTACCCTTTACCCTTATACCCAATACCCTCTACCCATGACCCTTAAACCATTTTAAACCCAACTAAACTCTATATGCTAATCCCTCAACCCTCAACCCCTAATCCCTCAACCCTTAAACCCTAAACCCTTAACCCTCAATTATCAACTCTTAATCCATAAACCCTTAAACCCTCTACCCTCTACCCTCTACCCTCTACCCTCAACCCTCTACCCTCTACCCTCAACCCTTAAATTGTAAACCCTAAACCCTATACCCTTAACCCTTAAACCATCTACCATCTACCCTAAACCCTTAAACCCTCTACCCTTAAACCATAAACCCTATACCCTTAACCCTTAAAACCTAAACCCTAAACCCCTAAACCCTCTACCCTCTACCCTCTATCCTCAACACCCCCTCTCACTCTCAACCCTATACCATCTACCCTTAAATCTTAAATCATAATACCTAAACCATAAACCCTCTACCCTTAACCCTTAATCTGTAAACCCTAAACCCTAAACCCTCTACCCTCTACCCTCAACCCTTAAACCCTAAACCCTAAACTCTCTACGCTCTACCCTTAACTAGGTTATACCCTAAACCCTTAAAATATAAACCCTAAATACCTATACCCTCTATACCCTCTACCCTCTACACTCCAAGCCCCCCCTCTCTCTCTCTCAACCCTACACCATCTACCCTTAAGCTAAAAATCATAATCCATAAACCCTAATTCCTCTACCCTAAACCCTTAATCGGTAAACCCTCCACCCTCCACCCTCAACCCTCAATCATCTACCCTTAAACCATAAATTATAATCCCTAAACCTTAAACCCTCTACCCTTAACCATTAATTTATAAACCCTAAACCCTCTACCTGAGAGAGAGGGAGAGGTGGTGGGAGGGACATAATTGAGAGAGAGGGAGAGGGAGAGGGAGAGAGATAGAGGGAGTGAGAGAGGGATGGAGTGGAAGAGAGATAGATGGAGTGACTATGAGAGGTAGAGGGGGTAGGAGGGGGAGACTTGACAAATAAAGAGAGGGAGAAGGGGTAGAATGAAGATAATTGAGAGAGAGAAAGAGGGAGAAGGGGTGGGAGGGAGAGACCTGAGAGAGAGGGAGAGAGATAGAGGGAGTGAGAGAGAGAGAGGGAGTGGGATAGAGAGGGATAGACATAGATATGGAGAGAGAGAGAGATAGTGGGGTAGGAGGGAGTGACTTGGGAGAGAGAGACAGGGAAAGGAGAGGGGGTGGGATGGAGAAAACTAAGAGATAGGGAGAGAGAGAGAGGGTGGGATGGAGACACCTAAGAGAGAAGGAGAGGGAGACAAAGTGGGAGAGAGGGGGTGTGAAGAAGAGACCTAAGAGAGTAGGAGAGAGAGGGAGTGGGAGAGAGACTTGAGAGATGGAGAGGGAGTATGGGAGATAGAGGGTTTGGAGAGATATGGAGGGACTGAAAGAGATAGAGTGAGAGAGGGGTGGGGGGAGATACCTGAGAGAGAGGGAGAGAGAGAGTGGGAGGGATATACCTAAGAGAGAGGGAGAGAGATAGAGGGAGTGAGAGAGAGAGATAATTTGGGAGATAGATAGAGGGAGTGAGTGAGAGAGACAAAGAGAAACCTGATAGAGGGAGAGGGGGTAGGAGGGAGAGACTTGAGAGAGAGAGGGAGGGAGGGAGAGTGGTGTAGGAGCACCTACAACCATAATGCAAAATTTGATGTAACTAGGTGAATTTAAGTGAGTCTAGGTTAGTATGGGGGTCATAAAGTTTTTTTTATGTTAAATAAAGTATAAAAAACAACATTCTCATTGTGTTAAGGTGATTTTGGGGTCTTAGGCTTTTAAATTAGTAAAAGTTGCAAAATTGAAATATTGTCAAGTGTAAAATTTCTAAGAAAGCGATGTGATTTAGTGGAATATGAAGGGTAAGTATTTCAAAATTTAGTTAGGGATCTTGGAGAAATTTAAAATCAAATGAAAATTTTATGTAAAGCCTCTCCATGGCTTGAAGAAGATAATGAGAGGAGATTTTGAAGAATTCCAAAAGCTAAATACAAATTTTTTTTCACTTTTCTATGTTTCCTAAACTTTATTGTGTTTGTAGAGGCCTATACCTACCAATAAATTCTTTGAATATCATGGTATTATATTGTGGAATGTTTTTAATTTATAATGAATCTATTATGAGAGTCTAACATACAAGTTTGTGGTAGTTTTTCAATCTTTTCTATAGTAGCCAATTATCATAGTGTTAAGGGTTTGATAGTAAATTAAATGATGTATTTGTCAATCCACCTGCTATCTTGACCTTTTTCTTGGTGGATTGACTTGTTTTATTCTAGGATAGGATTTCAGATTTTTGAGGAATAAAGGAAACAAGTTGTTTAGTCTAGGATGATACCCTAGGGTCAAATAAGGCACTTTTCCAAGTGAAAAAGTAAGGTGTAGAGATAGGGTTCTGATAAAATGGTGATGGGACTGACTATATTTTGATAGACTTACCTTATGTAGGGTATTGGTGAGTAGATAGATGCATTAGTTTGATTAAATAAGCCTAGGAGATTGGAGATTGAATAAACCCTTGGGTTTTTGAAAGGAAAGTGAGGGTATAGTGGTCCAATATAAAAGGTGACCTATACCTACAAAAAAATGGTGAAATTGGTGGTTTTATAACCTTAATAGGGTGTTCCAATTAAAATTATGGTGAAAGGCACTTCCTTTGTAAAAGTGACCTATTTCTAGGTCTAGGATAGTGGTGTAGGTGTTGGTTCTTTTAGTTTTTCCAAAAGAGACACTAATTGTCTTGAAATATGTTGTGAAATCCCTTAAAGGGTGTCTTAAACATTCATTTAATTGGCAAGTGTTTTGGGAAGATTGACTGAAAAGTCTCTTAAACCCAGTTGTGAGGGCTATAAGGACAAACTTGAGCAAATGTTGCTAAATTAAGAGTTTGAGTTATTTTTCTTTTGAGATTGATTTAATGTCATTGTGTTAACATATTGAAAGGTTCTAAAACTCCCATAATGCATTAGAGAGGGGGTGGGAGGGATATAATATATAGAGATAGAGGGCATGAGAGAGAGAGGGAGAGGGAGAGGGAGAGAGATAGAGGGAGTGAGAGAGGGAGGGATTGTAAGAGAGATAGAGGTAGTGAATGTGAGAGGAAGAGGGGGTAGGAGGGGGAGACTTGACAAAGAAAGAGAGGGAGAGGGGGTAGGATGAATATAATTGAGAGAGAGAAATAGGGAGAAGGGGTGGGAGAGAGACAAAGTGGGAGAGAGAGAGGTATATACATAGAGACAAAGAGAGAGAGAGAGAGGGGGGGTATGAGGGAGAGACTTGATAGAGAGAGAGAGGGGGGGAGGGAGAGGGGGTAGGAGGGAGAAACCTAAGAGAGAGGGATAGGGAGAGAGGGTGGGAGGGAGACAAAGTGGGAGAGAGGGGGTGGGAAGGAGAGACCTAAGAGAGTAGGATAGAGATGGAGTGGGAGATAGAGGGATGAGAGAGATACAAGGAGTGAGAGAGAGACACACTTGAGAGATGGAGAGGGGGCAGAGGGAGAGGGACTACTCAAGATAGAGGGATTGGAGAGAGATGTAGGGAGTGAGAGAGAGATAGAGAGAGAGAAGGGGTTGGTGGAGATACTTGAGAGAGAGGGAGAGAGAGAGTAGGAGGGGGTGGGAAGGAGATACCTACGAGAGAGGGAGAGAGAGGGAGAGAGATAGAGGGAGTGAGAGAGAGAGAGGATGTGGGAGAGATAGATGGAGTGAGAGAGACAAAGAGAGAGGGGGTGGGAGGGAGAGACTTGAGAGAGAGAGGGGAGAGAGGGGGTGGAAGGGAGGTACTTTAGATAGAGGGAGAGAGAGAGAGGGAGAGAGATAGAGGGTATGAGAGAGAGAGGGACTTCAGAGAGAGGGAGAGGTGGTGGGAGGGAGATACTTGATAGAGATGGAGAGTTAGAGGGAGAGAGATAGAGGGAGTGAGAGAGGGAGGGAGTGTAAGATAGATAAATGGAGTGACTATGAGAGGGAGAGGGGGTGGGATGGAGATACCTGGGAGAGAGGGAGTGAGACAGAGTGGGAGGGAGTGGGAGAGAGATAGAGGGAGGGAGAGAGATAGAGTGAGAGAGAGAGAGAGAGGGAGTGTTTGTTGAGAGAGAGAGAAAGGGGGGATGGAGATACTTGAGAGAGTGAGAGAGATATGGAATGGGAGAGAGATAGAGGGAGTGAATGACAGACCTAAGAGAGGGAGAGGGGATAGGAGGGAGAGACTTGAGAGAGAGAGAGACAACAAGAGAAAGATAATGACCTAAGAGAGGGAGATGGAGAGGGAGAGACAAAAATACCAAAAGGGGAGAGAGAGAGAGTGAGAAATAGGGTTGAAGTGAGATAGATTTATTTAGGTACCTATGTGGGAGGGAAAGAGACCTGAGAGAGGGCATTCAACTGAGAGAGTAGTCTAGGTCATGCGGGAGGGAGTGAGACCTAAGAGAGAGAGACTTCATAGGGATAAAGAGTTATCCAATTAGGGTAATGAGCTAGAGAGTGTATGAAAGGTAAAACCTCAACTATCCATATACGATCATAAACTATGCACTCTAAGCATTATCAAAGTTTTCAATCAAAGAGAGGGGAAATTCAGGTTTTGTTCAAAACCGGTAATTTGGTGAGCACCAAATTTGGTGGTTGCCAAATGATACATCACATTTGGTGCTTGCCAAATGACACATCACATTTGGCACTCACCAAATGACCTGCTTTGGATGTGTTAATTGATAGGATTTGCCAAATTTCCTCATATTTTCATTCTTGCTCCCCGTCTCATTTGCACATCTTTTAATGCAAGTATATAAAAAAAACCATGATAGTGTTAACCTCTCTCTTAGCTATCTAAATATATAATTCTTTTTTAATTTTGATTTAGTTAAGGTTTTGATCCATGACTCCTTTTGTAAATGACTTCATTTTTGGTCAAAAACCAACATGTGCTAGTTTTAGGATAGATTTTTACTCTTTCATCAAAATGTGAAACAAATTAAATATTTTGAGACTAGACTCCATTCTACAAATGATGAAAAATAAATAAACTTTTGATTAGTTTTCAAAAAATTTAGTGGGGAGCACACTCAAATTTCAGCTTTTCAGGATGTGTCTACTTTGAAAATTCATAAAATATTATATATTCATTAAAAAAATTACACAAAAGAACGAGGATAAACTACATGGTGTTAGCTAATTTCTCACTGTTGGGATTTTTGAAATTATTAAAAAAAATTAATCAAAAAGGGAGGAGCCCCCATGCCTATGCTATAATTTTTGATAAAAGTAGGACCTATTTTTTCTCACCCCCTTTTTGAGACCCTTAATCTTCATTAATTTCAAAAAACAATAGTAGCTTAGAAACTAGACTCAGAGCACTTCAAATTTTGTTCTTGCTGCATCCCAAAAATTTTTAGCGTAACTATCTTCATTTTCTTGTGCAAATCATATTTTTCTGATTTGACAAAAAAAGTGGAATCTTAAGAACCAATATTGTGTCACATAGTGGTGTACATACTCTCTTTTATACTTGTTTAATGTCTTTGAAAATATTGTGTGACTTCCTTTGATTTTTTGGGGAAGATAGATCTTTTGTTTATTAGGGATAGGTTTTTTTTCTTTTATAGAAGTGAAATGAAGATTAATATATTTTGTATAAAGATCTATTTCCTTGATGTGTTTGTACATATTCCATATTAAGGAATGGGTGGTCATAGTGGGTATTAAATACTATGTAAGGGATATATCTTATGTAGCTAATGGATAAAGTAGATGATCTTAGAGTTACTTAGGTTACTTCATAGATGAGTTAGTTAAATATAGAGGTAATATGTTATTCCTAGGGTTAGGATAATTCAATGAAGGGGATAGACTATGCATATATTATGAATGGACAATATAAATTGAGATAGGAAGGTGGGTGAGTTATATGACATCTCATGGAAGAGGGATGTTGGCCAAAGTAGTGTAAATTGCCACTGTTTACACTATTAGTCACTATGATCTAGAATTACATTCTAGGTTGAGGTATGTATATCTGTGGGTCATAGCCACTCTGTGATAGAATCTAGGTATGTAAGACACAACACCAATCTCAGAAAAGGTCAATATTTATTATGAGGTTACCAAACTAATCTTTTCATCAAAGGGTAGGGTTATCTATTAGTTTGATATTTTTGTGGGGGACAACAATTAGTCCAAGCTTGGAAGAAAACCACTTGAGAGATGCTTGTCCTCATTAGTAGGAAACCAAGGTTTGGATGGAGATTTCCAGGATTATTTGTTTCTATTTCTAGTAATCTTTTTGGAGCCATGGTAGTGTATTTGAATCCATTATGATGGAAGATTGTAAAAGAGAAATGATGTCATGTCGTCATATACTATGTAAAATTTACTTTAAAAATATGTAATGCTTTGTTATAATGTAATGGAAGTTTGGAAAGAATATTTATTTCAAATGTTCATGCTATGTTTATAGTTTTTAAAGAAAATAATTATTTCTCTTTTAGGCTTGAATGCATGATCTATTTACTTGAGGATAAAACTTAGCAAAAATTAATATGTAGAACAATGGGCACGTTACACGTGGTATTAGAGCTACTAGGTTTAGCTCTGGAACCTTTGCGCTTGCTATGTTTTCTCTTCCAACATTATGACTCTAATGTTTGGAAAATTATTATTCCAAGATGGTGTGTCTTAGGTTAACTGCAAGAAATTCAGTGATCATAAATGAGTGCTACCTATAGGCCAAGAAGGAAAAAGAAGCTATTGTTTGTAACATAGAGGGAAGCAACCATGACAACTCCATTTGCTTAAGTGATACTGAGACATTAATTCACACTATATCACATATTAGTCAAGAGAAAAAAAAGGATGAGAGATGAAGCCAATTTCAATAGCTTACCATCTATTTCTCTAGCTAGATCAAACTCATTATCATTTTCCAGGGATATGCGCTCAGAATATAGTTTCAATTTTAGTTGATATTTAAAATCCCTCAAGTAGTACCTATGGCTGAAGTAATTTTTATAGCCTCAAGTGGAGAATCAGAGGGATATGCTCCTTGAAATTATGTATCAGAAGATACATATGAAGGATACTATCCTTTTTGGGATAGAGAAGAGAAAATAAGAGACGAGAGAAAACCCGAGGGGCATGTCCCATTGAGCTATGTTTATGAGAGTGGATCTGATGGATACTCTCCTCTTGACTATTTTAATAATCATTCTATGTAAAAAGAGGATATTGAAATCTTTAGGAATAAATAAAATGCTATGTTTTCCTTTAAAAATAATGTGTATGAAATACAACAAAACTTGGTATGTTTATTTTCTCTTTTGAAATGTTTTCCTATGCATTTAGTAAACCATGATAGGATCTATTTTAAGATTAACCTCCACTTATAACATACTTAATATAATGGTTAGGAAAATAGCTAATCTTGGAGGGAGTCAAGAGGTAGGACAAGGTCTAGAAAATTTTGAAGCCAAGTTGGATCAACTTTTGGCAATCATAGATGAAACTAATGCAAGGATAGGGAAACTTGAGCAAGAAGTAAGGGGAAAATAAAGAAAGAAAGAAAGAAAATCACTTAATGAAGAATATGAAGAAATTCCCAATAATGAGGAAGAAGGGGAAGACTAGAAGTCACACTAAATGTAGAGATCAATAGAGTGAAGGAACTCAATCATATTTTGAGGGAACCAAGAGAAAGCATGTAACAATTGAATTGTCTAGAAATATGAGAAAGATTATACCTCCTAAACTCAAAGGAAGCACCAATGCAAAAGAAGTTGACGCTTGGTTAATTTAAATGGAAAAGTACTTCGAGATAAAGAACTATTCATAAGTTACTAAAGCTATATGGGGAGCATTCAAGTTAGCAAGAGAATCCTCTAACTAGTGCATGAATAATAAGATGGAACTTGGAATCAATTCCTTAAAACTTTCTTGGAATGAGTTTTTCGATATATTTTTAAAGATATGGTTACCCAGCTCTTTTTCAATGAAAATATTATTGACTCTAAAAATCTTAAGCAAGGAAAAATGTCAATGAATGAAATATTGAGAGAAATTCACTTATCTCTTGAGGTATGTACCAATGTATCAAAAAGATGAGAGATTTAAAATTAGAAAGTTCATTATGGGACTAAATGGCCAGATAGGTGCAAAGGTGGATGTACATGGACCAACCACTATGGACCTAGTATATGAGAAGGTAATCAAGCAAGAGAAAAATATCAATGCCATCATGGTCTATAGGGAGAAGAAGAATTGATAGAAGAATGGAGGACCTCAATTTTTACAAGCTCCCAATAAGTTTAATGAGGG